>LQNS02277220.1:4395174-4406935 GCA_001587735.2 Parhyale hawaiensis | reverse complement strand
GCAATTGCATCAGCGGCCCAGAGCTGCTCGACCAGCCGACAACCGAGGTGGTGCCACCGAGCAACCTGTAATTGCATCCAGCGGCCCAGAGCTGCTCGACCAGCCGACAACCGAGGTGGTGCAACCGAGCAACCTGTAATTGCATCCAGCGGCCCAGAGCTGCTCGACCAGCCGACAATCGAGCTGGTGCCACCGAGCAACCTGTAATTGCATCCAGCGGCCCAGAGCTGCTCGACCAGCCGACAACCGAGATGGTGCCACCGAGCAACCTGTAATTGCATCCAGCGGCCCAGAGCTGCTCGACCAGCCGACAACCGAGGTGGTGCCACCGAGCAACCTGTAATTGCATCCAGCGGCCCAGAGCTGGTCGACCAGCCGACAACCGAGCTGCCTGTAGTTGCTTCGAGTGGCCCAGACGTTGTCACATTTTCATCTCCTCCTCGGACTGCAATTATCGAAGTGATGACGCTCCTACGCAGACCTCTCTGGAAAATGCGCTGCAACTGAAGTCTACTGTCTACACAGAACGTAGTTAAACTGCTACTCCATTACTTGCATTTGGACTCGCAGGGACTGCAAATACTACTTACGCTTCACGTACAGCATGGTTATTTTAAGTTCGTGCGACTTGTAAAAGAAGCAAACACTCTGGATCTATTTGTTATTAAGAGCACGTTGACTCAATTAAGATGCTCTTTGGTGCACCTTAGGGAAACACTGTGTTTTTATTACGAGTGCCAACTTCGTCACGTATGTTACGTATAGAATACTCTGTAGTTCGTATTGGACTTTATTTATTCGACGAATATACACTTCTGCAATTATTTGTGTAACACATCATCATACCGTAGGCAACATACATTAACTCAGACACTGGAACATATATCGGCATTTAGTTCAACTTGGGACTTAGCACGCAATTTGTTCGTGCAAGGGGAACATCTCATATTACTCCGCGAGCAAAAGGAAACGAGTTCTGGTATTGCACACATTTGCTGTTAAACGGCGCACGACACTAAGTAAATGCTGAGTGCCGTGCCTATAGCTCACTGGGACTCTTGAGCTAGAGGGGAAAAGAAATGGCGGTATTTTCCCCAAATAGCAAAGCTAAGAGGCGCCTCGCCCCCCAGTGGGAACGAGAGAGCACGAAAAATCTGTGCTCGCTCCAAGTTCTGCGATATAACTAACTCTACTCTACAATCTATCCTGTACATTTTAAGGACTAGCCAACATCTTTCCCACACTTTGGAAGTGGGCCGAGCCTACAGTTTTTTTACCTAAGATTGGAGCTCAAATCTGCAGCACTTCTACCTCCTGTCATCAAGCAGATGTCTCGCTGAATATAATGGTTTTTCTACATTCGAGCATGAATGTTAAACACTTCATTCTTCTTGATATTACTATTTTGTTGAGACATTAATTACTTTCCTATGTGTATACGTAGTCGTGTAAATCTATGTTTATCTATGTACATATTTTTACAAATCTATTTTTTCATAACACCACCGAGCTGCCTGCAATTGGGTTCAGGGGCCCAGTGCTGCTCGACCAGCCGACAACCGAGCTGGTGCCACCGACCGAGCTGCCTGTAGTTGCGTTCAGAACCCAGAGCTGCTCGAGCAGCCGACACACCAGCTACCTGCACCATGCAGATGTACCGTAGTTTAGATTAATGTACCCTTCTCAATGAAGGCATTTCTAAGTAGCTACCATGAGCACGTGCCATTTCAGGCGCCCATTGAACACTCGATCGATTGCTGCATGCTGCTACTTACCTATTACGACCCTAGTTACATATGCAACATGTTTTGAAATGACACTTAACAGCCATGTACCTGTGTATATTTGTATCGTTACTTTCCCGTTCTTTGACTTCCCTTGAAGGATCTCGTAATAAAAAGTGGAGTGAAGAAGAAAGAAAAAAACACACAGAGAGGGTGCGCAGGGTTTGGTCAAATTCTTAGGGAAGCGGAATGAAACAAGTGACTGAAGCAATCAAAATAGCCAAGTAGTGCGGCTATGTTATCGTTTATGTTGTACATTTTTCAGTGTGGAGTAGAGAAATGGCAGGTTGCGATATACCGCCGTAAGTTTCGGTCCTTGTGTCTTCATTCCGGGATCCGGAAACTCGAAGCATGTCGTTTGTGAATCAGTTTCATTATGGCTTTACTACCCTTTTACAGTACATTGAGCTCTTTACTCCGCAGGCATACAGCAGGTGAACAGCCCCCAAAAGAAACTCCCACAACAGATTTTAGGTCAAGTAGAATATTCAATCTTGGGTACAAGTACCATTGTCGGTCTTGGCTTAATTATACTATTCTGAAATGGATTGGGTCCAAGTTATTAAATTCAACAAAAATATCGAATTTTGACCTCGATATCGACGTATTCCGGCAGCTGTGCACTCTACAGTGGCTACCCTTGATTTGCATCTTTCTTCAGCTTCTAAGCACTGCAGACAGGCTTTAGCCACCACAGTCAGCTCAAGGCTGTAAGTTCAAAGTGACAGCTTCCGTATGGGTTAGCAACCCTACACTGAAAAGTGTTTCCCCAAAACGAGCACGTAGTCCCGCGTGTACCGGTGGAAAAAAGTCCAAACAGAAACTATGCTACATCAACACGCTGAGGCAAGCGTTTCCCGTCCGTGTGCGTGAAAGTAATCTCCTTTTGGCCTTACGTTTAACGCCATGTAGATCGAAGTAAAACTGCTATGCAAGCTATGCTTAAAGGTGAAGTTTCCATAGCAATACCGCATCACTCTTCAGTCACTTAACATCACGATGTTGTCGGTCTTAGAAATCAGAATACCGGCATACTCTTTGCGTTTTACTGCGATGACTGCTGGCACTGCCACAGCAAGCCAACACTTCTTACCCTGCTGCGAACCCCCAATGACCCCGGAATGGAATAGAGGAGTACGGCAGCCAATTAGAGTACATCAATTCTCTACACCTAGGCTCCCATCTGCTAATGTACTCGTAGGGCAAGCAGAATGTACCGCTGCATTTCGATCCTGTGACAAACCTTCCACCACCGATTACACAGTGACTACCTATGTCTTCGGCGACATTCTGGGCACAAAATAGTAAATCCTTTCAAAAACAGGCCTCTCCATTTCTTTCTGCCACAATAGCCCCACAATGAAATGTTGTCAATTTCTCTCCACAATCAAACCTTCCAAATTGCGTTTGGCCACTCTAGCCACTCATCGAGCCCCTGCCAATAACCTTCTATATACCACCGAATCCTCTTTAACTCCTTTCGGCCACAATGGATGCTCATATCTAGCCCTAGCCCTCGTCATTCCTTTCTCTACCATACCGAACTCTCCATAATTCTCTTCGGACACACTAACCACACACCAAGCTTCTGCCAATTTCCTTCTACCGTCCAATTCTCTATAACTCCGCCCAACCTCATTGGCCGCGCGCATCCAGCACTTGTCATTTCACTATGTACCTCTGAACTCTGCATGATTCCGTTCGGACGCACTAACCACACATCGAGCCCTCGTCAATTGCTCTCTCTACCATCGGACTCTCCATAATTGCGTTCGACCACACTAGCCACATATCGAGCACCGTCGAACACCGTCAGCCTACCTTTGAAGTCCTCCACTCATTTGCCGGTGTGGGCAGCGCGCCGTAAAATGGAGATGCGCTCTGGTGAGCGATTAAGGTGAGCGCAGAATATTTCTTTTGCATTCCCAGAGACCTTTGCAATTACGAAACCCAGAATTCTTTTGCTCACATTTTTATGGTATTATCAATGCAAGTATGTAAACAGCGACTGCATATTAAATGCAGCAACCTTTGATGCATTGCTTGCATGTTGTGCACGTATGGCCGGCTAGACTGTGCCACCTTTTCAACAGCAATACATTGGATGGGAGTAATATGCAAGCTATTCTTGGGAAGCTTTGGTGCAGCTATAGTGACCGTGGTTAAAAGTTTAATTTTGAATATTTCACTTCGATATTGAATTCAATGAACAGTGAAAGCGAAACTTATGCAGACTGGACAAACTCAGCTGAAGTTTCGTAAGCTGCACAAATATGGAGCTGCAATAGCAGATTCTAGTTGTTCCTTCAGAAACTAAGTTAGATCAAATGCATGCTGCAAGAATATATTCTCTGTTAGAATGCACCCTTGTTCCCAAGCGTGTGATCCTAGGAACAACTTGTATTCATCTCTGTTATATCTCAGTTTTGAACCCCTTTATATACTAATTCGACATGATCATGGCCTATTGAAAAATTACCTCCTTACAAGATATGTCATACTACCGGAAGTGTCTTCAAGTATTTTGTGGTCAATTTGTTAAGATGCGTTATGATGTATAGCTATTAGACACGCTACGTTTTTAGTTTGACTTAACGAATCTATTTCTCAAGCAAAAACAAAGCAATATACATAAGATAGCAGATATTTATAGCCAGGGCTTTTAGGTGTGATTGCTAAATAAAGCCCAAAAGAGGATAAACAATACGTAACCACCTTACCACGCTATTATTGGGTCCAATTTAGAATTCAGATGTTTTCTGTGTACGTGTGTTGTGCGTCTGTTGAATATAAACTCAGAGCTTCAAACAGATAAGCAAACTTTTCAATCCTAGTGTTCCTACTGTATACATGAAAAATCAAATACCATGCAAATAAGTTGAGTTTGAGACAAAATATTCTATTATCTGTTCAACTTCACGCTTTAATTGCAACTTCCCTACCCTCAAGACAGACTAATTACATTAAACTGATCTAGAGCGATGCATATCCGACTTAGCGGTCTCCAAAGTAATCAGAGCTCTATGGTCCTTAGTATAGTAACTGTTGTATAATGACATCCAAAGCTCTAATTAGAGAACATCAAACTTACTCGCTGATGTAGGGTTGTCAAACTTACTCGCTGATGTAGGGTTGCCATGATGGTTTTCCACTAACTAACTGTCAACAAATCACGGGTCTTCGTCGTTACATAATAAAGGTATACATTATCGTCTTTTGTCTCAAAACATGCAAGATTAAACATTATTCATTGCCGCTATGTTTGTATAGCAAAGGCTCTCAATTATTAATGATATCATCTTTCTTCGTCTAGCTTGTCGAGGTAATTGCTATTTGTTGCCATCAATTCCTACCAGCTTTTTTTCCAAGCTCGCAGGATTAATTATAATTTTCAATTTTCACGAGAATGTTACTTGAAATGCACGTCATGAGAAAGCATTGTGGTGCACAAGCCGAAGTAAATCACGTAGAACTACACGACCTAGGAAAAATATGTGGTATCTACCTTTACTAAATATCAGCCATCTCCTTACAATGGCCAACTTCGTTCTGATTTTTAGACATTCCACTTTTGTGCATCGATCTACGCTGGAATAACATTTGTAATGTTTCGCAGCTAACGAATAATACCACTTACGGAACTACACTTTAGGACTACGTAGAACAAAAACCCTTGAAATTTTCATCATCAGTTTTTTTCACTAAGCAGTAGCTATGCATCAGACGGACATGCAGGCGAAATTTTAGGCTGCCAGTATAACCCTAAGTGGGTGAAATAGGGGGCTGGGGGCGCGGATTTTTTGTAACACTTAATTTTTGATTAGGAAATTTTTTTTACTAATTGCCCAATCGTCATGAAACTTGACAGAGAGATCTAAAATAAACTGTAAATGGAGGTTTTACTCCAGTACTTTTTTCTATTTTCGCCACAGAAAATCAGTTATTCTAAGAAAACTGTTTTTCCCACTAGAAAACCGTTTTCTTCTTATAACTATGGCGAAAATGGGAAAAGTACATAAGTCTAACCACATATTTTTTCGATTTTTCATACCTGTGCCAAGTTTCATCCAAATCTGAACATAAACAAAGAAACCAAATTTGAGCCTGTTGGCGGGAATTTTCAGGACGAAATTCAAGAAAACGACTTTTGGAAGAATAGGGTTATCATTTTTCTTAAGATTGAAATAAAACTTAGTACATATATGTAAAATTGGAAAAGAATGTGGGTAAGACTCATATATTTTCGCCATAGAAAATGAGTTATTCAAAGAAAACAGAAATTTGGCCCTGAACCCTCCCGTCAAAATTTTTTTTTCGAATTCAAAATGCTTCTCCTACTAGAGTTCTTGAGCTACAGAGGTGATTTTAGTAGCAAAAGAAGCGTCTTTTAACTCTCCATAATAGAATCTGTTGGTGGTTTTGATTTTCGAGTTAGTAATGTTTTTGGAAAAAATAATGTAATGTTTGGTCAAAATAACTTACGAAAAAAATTCACTTTTTTAAATTTCAAAAACCATTTTGAATTTCAAAACTTCCAATAGATTCCTTTATAGGGCAACAAATTTCACTACTCTCGGACCACAAACTAGCTCTCTAACTCTAAAACCCTAGGAGGAGAAGCATTTTCACCTAACCCTATTTTTTGTATATTTTTCTTTACTAACTCATTTTCTAAGCAAAAAATGAAAAGAAGAGTGGGAATCAAAACACTTTTTCGTTCGATTTTACATATATGTACCAAATTTCAGTCAAATCGGTTGGCAAATAAAAATTGTTTTGGGTGGTACCCTCCCCTTAACGTGGAAGTTCAAAGTAAGCTACGGAAGTCCTAGCCGCACACTGTGGCTAATACCTTCCTCCTAGCGGATACTTTCATCGATCGTCGGCATAGCAGGTAACCTGTAGAGTTGTGCATTGAATCTGTTGAGTGAATGCAGTGCCATTGTGGTATTTCCAGCCACTTATAAGTTGCACATTTCTCTCGTAGGATACCCAAATTTAGGACTGTGATCAATTTTCAATGAATCCTTTCTCTCCTTCAATATTATTGTCCCGATTGGCGATCCTTCATTGCATGCATATTGGAACCCCAATATTTTTGAACTTCCCTTTGCCAAATTTGCAGGAGGGAGTATTTGTCTTTAGTTTTAACCTAACGGGCTACCTTTAATTTTAAAATATATTTATGCATCTATTTTATGTAAAATCTATCTTGTATAAATGGTCCTACCACAAGGCGTTTCTACATGCAAAAAAAAAAAAAAAAAAAATGATGCTAAAAGCAACCTCAAGATGGGACATTTTTCATTTGACCTTTCTAATACATGTGCAGTGAGAAAAAAATATACACATGGGAAATCATCGCCTTTAAGGTGAAATGACATTTGAATTTTCACTCTCAGCTTAAATTCATTTTTGGTTATTAATTTCAAGGTATCGGGGTTGGTTTATTTCCAAGTGATAGAAAAGACTCTTTGCAGACAGAACGAAATATAACTCCAAGACTTCAATTAGAGAAACAATGAAATATTCGTTTCCTAGACATTGCGTGGGAAGAACAGACGCGGTTCCATTCATGACCGTCAACTGTGCGGGCGATTCATCATTAATTAAACTGTTGCTCGTATCAAATATTATTTCTTTTGTATTAGATTACAGTTATTTTCGAGACTGTACAATACCTTTTCACATTTTCCCTGAGCTGGCGTTCTGATATCCACAAAAAATATATCTATGTAATGCAGTTGCATTACAATTTTGAACAATATATAAATATATATATATACCCAAGTAGGTCTCGTTGAAACGAAGATGACTTCTCATTATCAGTAGCTTCGAGGCTTCTCTTTCAACAAAGCGATACTTCACATTTGCTTCAGCAGTGCACACGAGCAGGATAACAAAGGACATCCATTTCGCTAATGTTTCAGTCGGTTTCATATTTTTAAGAGCAACTTTTCGAACCGTACATGTTTTACATATATATAGAGTATATGTATATCAATATATATATGTAATGCAGTTGCATTTCAATTTTGTGGTCAATAGCATGAAGTTTGACCTGAATGGTCCCGAAGCAAATTGTATAATTTTCTAGGCAGAACGAACAGTCCAAAATTTTGTGCTGAGTAAACACAAGAAACTGATACTCACGCATAAAAAAATATTCTGTAGACTAATATGGATTTCATCTGATTACTTCAGCGAATGTGAGTGTATCGGCTACGTAACCACAACTACCTACATCAATACGAACTAATAAGAAAATTTTCCCGCAGTTACCAAGATAAAATAACTTTTGATGAGCATTATTTCTAAATTCGAATGCAAACTTGGCCCGTATTTTTTGAGATTTGTTGCTCAATATGTTTACCTTGTCACTAATTGATGTCCTTATTTAAAATGTTTGCTTTTCGTCATTCACTTACTTTCACGGCACTTTGGAGCAATGCGAGTGTAATAGAATCTAATCGCAAGTCTCTTAATCTTTGTAAATTTAACCAAATTCAGCCTAAATGGAGCAATGACTTCGTTTCAAAGAGAGCTATGCATGCGGAAATTGACCTGTGATGAAGACTTTAGACAACACTGATCTCATGATAGCACTCTACATGCTAACCATCATGCAAAGTTGACGGATGTCAAGGCATATAACCACATAAATGACACACATGCTATAACTCCTAAACTGTGTGCAAACGGCCTACATGAGATTTATGAATGTATGCTTCAACTCTTCAACGCGTCGTGCACGGAATGCACGTTGTATCCATATGCCAAGGATCAAGAAGTGATATTCCTTCAGAAACTGCTATAGATGCTGTCATGCATAATGATTTCATTGATAAAAACTAGTCGATTACGCCGAAAATTGCTCTCTACCGAAAGAGAAGTTAAACGTATTATTATTTTCTTTTTTTTTATTGAAAAGTGATACAATAGCTACTTACATCAATGAGGCAAGTCTATAAGCACAGTTGAGTCCGAAGGTTTGTGATTGTGTTAAGAGTATACATATGCCTGTGGACTGTGGAGTATGGGCCCCAGTAGCCCAAAGTGCATTAGAAAACCGATAGGAAATACAGCTAAGTTCGTCCCAGACCACTTTAAAATGTACTTCACTTGACTTTCTTCTATTAGACTGTCGATTTTGACGTTTTTCTTTCTATGCTGCCTGCCGGGGGTGAACAAACTCTCCATGGTATTATCCTGGGGGATTAAAATACAGCCAAAAACAGGGTGATGGATCACTCGAAGTGCAATTATTGCATTTACACATTACCCGGCCGAGCTAAGTCAAATATGTGAATATATATACTGAAGTCTACAGACCTTCTTATCAACCCTGGGAAACGCAAAAGAAATCTCTTGTCATGTAGGTCACGACTAAAGCTTAAACCAACCCTGTATGATATACGAGTAACATATATGATACGAAGGGCGCTAATACCTCCGAGGGTGATGCGCCGCATCGTAACGAAGTAAGTATATGATACGTACCTATTAGTGTTATCTGTACAGATACAGCATGATTAAAAAAAATGACTTCATTTTATTTTTCCCGCACAGTTAACATCGCATAGGTACCTTTTATTTTACGAATCAAACAGTGAATGGTCAGAAATCATTGCAGTAATAGCGTGAGGTTGGCTAGTATCAATTTCGATCGTAACAATAGAAACCTCATTTTTGCTACCTATTTATACAAAACAAAACTTAATTTTCTCTGAAAAACAGTGAACATCAATTTAACTAGTCTAGTGTTTTTGCTTTGTAAATCCTAAATTTTAAATTAGAAAAATGAAAGGAGAATCCAAAGCACAAACCGTTCATCAATCTCATTCAATATATATTTTTTCTTTCCTAAGCCCCAAGGTAAATATAAGAAGGTTATGTTTTTGTCGCATGTTGTCTGTCTGTTTCTTTGTCGGCCTATCTTTCGCCAAGATAACTCAAAAAGTTAAGAACGGATTATCATGAAATCTTCAGGTATTGTTAGGTATGATAGGAGGAAAAGATGATCAAAATTTGGTGAAGATCAGTCCAACCGTTATTTGTTTGTTTCCTTTCGTGTTTTTCATTTTAACATAACTCAGAAAGGTATTAATAGATTTGCATAAAGCTTACGGGAAAAGTTATGAATGTTATGAAAGAGTAAAGAGTTAATGACCAATTTTTGTCATAATCTGATTCTTCATTTGTCTGTTTAACTATGTGTCTGTTTTGCTGTTTATGAGCAGCATAGAGCAAAAATTTATGAACGAATCTTTTGAAATTTCTAGGAAATGTTAGGATGGTTATGAAGCGCAAATGACTAAATTTTGGAGGTGATTCATTCATTCGTTTCAGTATTTGTCTTTTCGTTTGTTAGAACGCAACTCAAAAAGTTATGGACGGGAACAACCGAGAATGCTACGGGCAACAAATGATCCAATTTTGGTGTTGATTAAAAAGAAATCCTGGATTCAGAACCAAATGGAAATCCATTTTAACATTGGGGCGCTAATACCTCCGTGGGTGATGCGCCGCATCGTAACGAAGTAAGTAAGTATTTTAACATTGCATTGCTTGGCGGTAGTTTTCATTCTCAGAGTGCTTCTCTAATTCTTTGTATAAATCAAATTCGAAACTAACCCTTAGAGCAGTTAGGAGGGCATTTCAATTGTTTTCGTCAAATTATGATGAAGACATCCTTGTAAAGTGTGTAAAAAAGAAAGTGTAAACTTATGTCTTACGTTGGGACCCCCCTAAAACTTGAGACTGTGTTCTTGCAGCTGAAAGCTAGGCGTGGCGTTTCAATCAGATGCCAGATGACGTCTGGAAATGCTAATAGTTTTAATCTTGCAGTCCAGCTACGACGACGTATCAAGAAATATCATCACCGTAACAAAAAGTTCTTCTTTGATTCTTCAATGATACTGAGTCGTCGTCATAAATTCCTGAATTCTAAACTCAAACTACACTTTTCATAAGGAAAAAAAAGACGTTGATTGAAATGTAGAAGAGAAGACTATACTCGGTGACAAAGGGTTAGTTTTCTGACTCCGGCCAATTTATACATACATTAGAAAGAATGCTGGAGTTAATTATGGTAACCAGAAATTTCAACAGGAAATATTTCAATTTTGAATTCTGAAAGATCAATTGGGTATTCCAGAAATTTCTTGTGGCTTTCTGGCAGACATTTCCCTGTAAAAACATAAACCTGATAGTTATTTACCCCACACTTAGTAAACAAACAAAAAAAAATTAGCAATTTCCTTTTTTTTTTCTTTTTTTTCAGAACTGAAATGTTCCTTGTTGAAGTGTTTGAATACATATGCTAGAGAATCCTAGGGATGCACCGAAGATGAGCACAGTTATAAAATTTCATTAGCTCGACGGTCGTAAGTGTACAGGAGGGACAGATACGTACGAGCTCACCCAACATCATTCCATCAAGAGACGTATTTCATGGCATATAAAAAAGTCTCTTAATGGCAGAAGTCGCAATTCTGCTTAGGATGAATGAGTTGACGTGCTGAAAGTCAACTTTTTTCGGCTATAAAGACTTTTATTGTAGCTTATTTATATATTCTTTAAATTTTTTGTTTATTTTTACTATCATCACTTAACTGCATTTGTTTTTGTTTTCAAGGCGATAGAGCTATTATCTCTACTTACTAGACTCATGCCGCAACTAAAAGGCTAATAGGACAAGCGCAAAAACACTGACAACTAGAGCACTCTGAGAGCGCATACCTCCGCCAAGTGAGCCAACGGTAGTAAAAATTCAAATTGGCTCTGAAACCATAATTTCCTTTGCGTATACTCCAAAATCTAATCATTGTGCCTTTTTATATTAATAACACTTTGTTCAATTTTTTTGAAGATCCGTTCATAACTTTTTGAGTTATACTGTTAACAAACATTATGACAAATATGAGTCAAACATACAAACGAACTAACCGATCTGCACCAAAATTTGATCATTTATG
>LQNS02277220.1:4374044-4390417 GCA_001587735.2 Parhyale hawaiensis | reverse complement strand
GTACATAACCGTGTAAGACACCCTCGAGGCACAGACATAAATTTAATAATATTTTATGTAAGTTATATAGCTAGTACAATAATATTTTAGCACCACATACATAGTATATTGATTTATTAACTTAAGCTACGGTATAAAATACAGTAATATCTTAAGTTCACTGATACAGTAATCTGTGCACCACTACTATCTTATCATCTCGAACATGAAATATTGTTGTAGATTATTTGGTCAGACCAGCACAAACGTCATTGAATTAGAACATCTTATTACTTCTAATACTATCTATGTATTTCACTCATTCTCACGTGTAACAAGCATCCATACTTGACCTAACGCCAAAAATTATTTACGACTGCGCATACTGCATGTTGTATCACGAAACTAACTATTTGGTTTTGTTCGTACAACTCGGAATCTGCAAGGTTCTCCTATAGCAAGCAGCCTCACTCTGGTCATTCGTGAACTAGCGTCGATAGAACCACGCATTCCATAAAAACATGTTTTTACCCTATTGGGACATTATTCTCACCTATTATAAGCAGTCGCTCTCTGGCCATATCGTGAATCGACGTCGACAGAATCACGGACACAATGAAAATATGTTTAGTATGCTAATAACACAATATTCTCACCTATTACAAGGAGTCGTACTCTGGCCATGCGCGAATTTGCGTGCTGGAAGTCCACCCGGCATCTGTACTCTCGGCTATCTTCCCGTCGAACATTCCTGAAGTGCAGAGCTGGTGGCCTCCAGTGGGGCATAAAGCGAACCCTGTTGTAACCGAACACCGTGTGGTCCGCCCACCCTGCCGAACTGTTGGTGCGAGGCCGCTGGTCGTAACTGCAGGACAAAAGATAGTAACTGTAATATATGGAAGCACTAAACAGGAGTCATTGAAGCCCTTGATTGGCGTCTATGGCCTCGGCTCGGCTATGGATTGCCTTAGTAGGTAGCTTTTAAGAATTCTACCCATAGAGAACTTTTTGCATTTAGTTGGTAAAAATACATAGGACAAATATGCGTAACGGCATTTCTGTCAATGAGGTTCAGGTACTCGAAATGACAATTTAACAGCGAGCTATAGGGACACAAACATGAGCACAACTTCCACAATTACACTTCGCTGACGACGATGTATGGAGAACGAAACTCAAGATTAGGCTGCATGAGAATGAGAATTAATACCTTTGTACCCACTTTTTGTCACGTTACAGATAGTTCTATAACCACATTAAGTAACCCTAGCTGTACAATAATACTGCATTTCGAAAGATTTTTTCTTAGGTATGAAATAGGATGAAGTACCATTGTAGCCTAGTATGCACAGAGTGATTGTAAGGTTGTTACTGTATCTAACAATATATGCTGCTTACCCTCACTAGAGTAGTATGAGATGTGGCACAGTTGAAGGATTCAGTACAATAAAGTTGTTATGAAATGGTAATATGTGCTAACAAAAATAAAAGTAAGCACAGTGTCAACAAATAACCAGCTTGCTAAGTAGGGGGTTGCAAGTGATAATTGTTTTCGTTCTGCAAATTTTCATCTTCATATTAAAGTACCAGAAACCCAATTTTATTTTTAAATTATAAATGGCATGTAATGTTTCAATTTAATAACCATCCGCGAAGGAAGCGAGAGAGATGATAATGTTTTCGTTGAAGATTTAAGTACATAAATAAATATGCTTATATTTTTGTATGTCTGTCCACCCAAAAAGAGGGAAAATGAGTTGAGCAATGCTCATAATTTTTGTAAGGAGTCAGGTGGGTTGACCTAGATGTGAAATGTCTCTAAAACAAGCTGGCAATTGAAAATTATGGCTCTGAAAATTGTCCCCACAGCGGGTGATGGTCTTACGCCCTTGGGCGTCTACAAATACATACTTTCATTTGAAAAGGCTACCATCATTCTTATAAAAGTTGTTGCTCCAATATGGATAGTTATGGTTTTGACAGATTGATAGAAAAAATATAGTATGAACGCGTTCATCGTCCAGTTTTAGTCTAGCGATGTTCATCATGTAGGAGTGTGCACAGCCCTGAGGTTTACAATGCCTCGCGTGGTCGCCAGGTGAAATTTTGCTTCCATGCCAAAGAGGCTTTTAATTCCGCGTCAGCGTTTCTGTCATTCACAGGCCACTGCAAAATCACTGACCTTACCATAACTGGCTAATGGGGACTTTCGCGGAGGAAGAAATCACAGATGTCATGAAAATCGCCCGTCTTTGAAGTAACAGCTATGTACTCTGTTGCTGCTGCAGCCGTGCAATGTTCTTAGCCCTAGCACGCATCCATTTGCAGCGTGAACCACTGCGTATGGGTTCGTTAGTTTTACCTTTTACCTTTTTACCTTTACCATTTGTGGAGCTTTAGAAACTATTGTATAAAGTCACATGTAAAGGAAGAGCAATATTAACCCAATTAATTTATGACAACGGTCAGGGAAAATTCACAAATAACATCAAAGTAAGAGACTCAAAGAACTGGCAGGAGGGCGGGTAAGAAACACAACGGTTGAATGTTCTTCCGATAATGTACCTTATCGCAAACATACAGACTCCTTAGCCATCACTGCTCAAGCGTCACGTTCTTTATGTGGAGCCAAGTCTGCATGCAGCGTATAAATAAATAAATAAACGGCCTACAGATTTATGATGAAAGCGAGCCCAGCAACAAATCAAGGAAGCGTGTCCACTCTCGCATACAGAATCTTGACCCAGCCCTGCTTGAATGCCGAACTCCGATAGCTCAGATCACCCACAATGCATCGTCTCTCTGATATATCTACGCAACACAACTGAGTTATACTGCCTAAGTCAGCCATGGGCAAAATTTAGAGATCACTTTATGAGGAAATGTTTTGAACCATTCCCGGAGTATAAGACGCCTCTCGACCACTAGCCCAATTAAGTGAATGAAACATTGCTCACGTACTTTTTTCTCAATATTACAAATACTTCAAGCTCCAAACAGATCAATATTACTGGCAAAAAGAAGCTATTGAAACAGAAATCAGCTGGTTGCGTGGGGTTTGTCAATTTCATGGAGTTTCTCCATTCCCACGTCGCCAGTCTAGCATAATTTAATAATAATAATAATTTCGTTTAAAGAAAATTGAACGGTTCTATCAAGGGTACGGGACCCAAGACAGAAGGCTGGAGCAGTCGCAGGTTGCCGACCTCATCTCCAATTGAAATGATAGTTCTTCTCCCGTCTCCTCTACACTGCGTAAGAGCTGACTAACTCAAGTTCGACTCCAAGCGACTAAATTTGGAGCCCTTTTCGCTGGTCATAAGCCCTTTTTTTTCGGGCATATGAGCCACTTGAAGGCTGGAGTTGTGGAAACCCTAATGTGAAGAAATGCATACCGGTATAGAAAGCCAGCGAGCTCTATTAAGCTATCGTCTTTATCTTCTTCTGCGCGCAGACGTTGAAAACAACCTAAGACCGCCTAGAGCTCGTAGGTGTCGTCTCCTGTATTGCATTATCAGAGGACTACGTGCGAGCCTCACGGAGTTGGGATTTGTATAGTGGGAGACTGATGAGCTGAGTGCGCCGAAATGATACAATCGACTAGAAGGCATAACGCAGAAACTGTCCTAGCATAATTCCAGCTTCTCTCCGCAGGCCACTTGGATCTGGACCCGGATTTCGAGGAATGGCCCTCTATACAAGGGAGTACTTCTGAGCTTATCGACTTCCAAAGGATGAATGCACATATTATGAGACAATGGTTGTAAGAATTTGTGACCGGCTGAGTACTTTTTAATTGTTTTCGTTGTACGGGAGTCCTGCTACGGATGGCGCAATTGATGACAGTCTTCTCGTAGTGATGGTATCGGTCCAGAGTGTGTATCTCTAGTTCGTTTTGCTCTTTTTTTGTCGGAGATATGTAAGCGTGTCGCAGTGAGTGGTTGGGTACAGCATCACTAACTGATGGCCATGGTGAAGCTGCTTGGACTTTTGACCCTTGTCTTACTGCACGCAGGTCTCCAGAAGTCTACTCATATCGCTGAGAGTTGTCTTGGCCTCGTCATGACTCATCTTCCTGATTTAGTCACTGTTTTAGTGGGCTCACCTATTGACATATTGGAACACTTCCACCCTGCTTTTTCGTTAGAGTTAAACCACGTTATGTCAATGGCCGAAATCAAGAAGTAGGTGTATGTCAAGAGTAGGGCCGATTGGGATGTGACTGCTGCGGCCCTACTGTTACTGCGTAAATGAATGGCGTCGCATTTTGTGCGGTGACGACCCTATCTTCGAAGTCAATGAATTGACTGAATCGGATTTAGAGATTTTTATCAAAAAGCAGACAATCCTTGAGCAATCGTGAGACATCATGGTTCGGTGACCAGTACCAGTTCGCTAATGAGGCTGACCAAGCAGCTTTTGGGCCTGGGGTCATTTACATGGCCGTGCATTGTGGCAGACATACGGTTTGCGTAGAGATGTGGCCAATCGCGTGTACGAGACAGCCCAGCATCATCATTGGCAACACTTTAGGGAATCTACTGAGGATGAATCTCCCGTAACCATAAGTGGAGCAAAGTGTAGTTATCTGAATTCAGTGCTGAGGCTTCTCTTCCGCCCCTCGTGAGTACCAGTAGCAGCATGGTTGTAAGTTCCCCTTGTTTTCTGATGAGAAGCCTTTTCAGCTCATTTTGAAAATAAGTAGAGCAGGGACGGGCTGCTGTTATCATTGCGTTGTCATCATAGTCCCTGCTTGGTATCCAGCACTGTGCGATCGCGCTTGGACTTTGATCCATATGATAGATATGACCCTGTCGACATTTTAATATAGAGAGGACTGTTTTGGTGAGGGTGGTGAAGTGTTGTCAGTTATTGGGGATACTGTTTCTGAGAGCACGCAGCGCTTGTCAGTCCATAATTGCGGAAGCATTTCTATCAGGGTGGCTGAGTTTTCTTCAAGGTAGTGTTTTGAGTCGCTTTTTGTTCGTAATGTGCACTCGCGATATGATTTCCTCCTTTGAGATCACTATGGCCAATTAAACCGACGTTTTCACCTTAGTAACGGTGATTCCGACCAATGGCTTGCGCGAGGTGTTGCCCAGTCTTTCAAAAGAGACTAGTCGCTGATTAAAGCATGGAGCTCTTCATGGAGTACGAAATTAATTACAGATAAAACTAAGTTTAAGGTTGTCAGTCGGTCTCGGACTCTGTTATGTACATCCGCATCCTCACTCGAGATATGTTGTACTATTCTGCAAGAGTCAAGCTCTCTTGAGTCAGCTAGGTACTGTGCTTTTTGAAGCAAAGCTTACGTTTGAGATGCAAATTAGGTGTCTGATCTAACATGTTCTCGTAAAGTTGGGATCCTGATTAAGGTTCGCGCTCTGTTTGGTTATGATGAAGTATTCCGGAGATGTTTCTATGCTTTTTTGCTTCCTTTCTTAGAATACTGTTCCCCTGCCTGGGGTTCGCTGCCGCTGGTCATCGCCTGCTTAACAGACTCGTTGGTTCTGCCAGTCGGTTGCGTGCCAAGAATAATTATTAGGTAAACATATCTCATAGACGGGGAGTTGCTTGCTTCTGCTTGTCCTATAAGGAATGCAATAATGAGAGCCATTGACTGCATTCAGCTATTCCTGCTCCAAGGAACTTTAAACGATTCACGGGAGCTGCGTCCGTAGCCCATCCCTCTACCTTGGGAACAGTCAAGTGCCAAACTCGTCAGATATCTTAGTGTTTCATACCCAGGACGGTACTGGTATGGAATTCCTTGCCGAGATTCGTGATCAGTCACGTCGATCGTCAAGCGTTCAAGTCGATTGTCAATATTTTTTTTTATATATTCTTCTTCTTATTATTATTAGCTGCTATTATTATATTTAGTTGCTTCGTGCTTCATTTTGGTTGTTCCCGTCGTTTGAACCCCTTGTGCGAAGTTTTAATACTAACAATACTTATCCATCTTGAAACCAATCGATTACTCTAACGACTTACGATTACTTTGATATCATTTGACTGTTTTTTTTTTTTTTAATGACACGTTTCACTCAAAATTAGTTACCAGTACGCCGAAAATGACTCCAATACCGCTAGATTACCTCGAAATCACATGTTTACCTAAAAATGAATAAGATAAAATCACTTCATTACCTCAACATAGCTAGAATATAACAAAGTCACCAGATTACATCGGCATTAACAGAATGCATACGAAATCACCAGATTACCCGCGGTATCAACAGGCTTACGTTCTGAGCTCACACTCCTTGTATCACAAGTTCGAGGGAATCCCAGGCATGTGAGCTCTTTGCTGATCTAGGTGTGCTGACTCGGCAGTGGTAGAAATGAAGAGCAACCGTGGGGGTACTTACATTTCTCTGAGATAAGGGTGGTAGGGGGCGCGCAGGTCGTTGAATCATCCGTCGAAATGACACCATAGTTCTTGACCACCGGTGATCGACTGCAGCCACACCTACTGCTCTGGGGCCTATATCTACAGCTGAAACCAGTGCGTGTAGGTTTCCTAGTTCAGAGTTTGGTCAAGCTGGCTATACCTTTACCTTTAATGTAGCTGGAGTAAGACGAAATCACCTGATCACCTCAACATCCTTACACTATATCGAAATCATCAGCTGACCTCAACATAAACAGAATACTACGAAGTCACAAGATTACCTCAAAATCGGTAGAGTATATCAAGAGCAGCAGATTACCTCAACACAAATTGAATACGGCGAAATCACATGATTATTCCTATATCGCTAGAGGATGTCGATATCACCAGGTAACCTCAACATAAACAGAAGACGTGATAGTCCCCTGATCGACTCTCTCAATATCTCTAGAGTTAGTTGAATTACTGTATTTGACATTGACTTTGACACGTGAGGAGCTCGCACGTAGCATGCGAGCTGGTACATCACAATCAGATATTCATCCATACTAGTCAGTAGTCTCTATTATGACGACAGTTTCCGGCATAAAGGCACAATCTGCAAGTAGAGTTAGGACGGCTTTAATTCGCCCACTTTGCTCAAGATCCAATGATTCAGTAAAAGTACAGTCAATTTGACAGCACCCTCCACTGGGAAACCCACACGCACTGGTTCGTGCTGTAGATGTAGGCAACTTGGTCCCAGAGGAGTAAGAAGGGCTGGAGTCGGCCACGGGTCGTTAAGAATAATGGGACCATCGACAGAAGGCTCAATGACTCATCCTCCCTACCCATCCATTTCTGACAAGGTAAATGCCCCCACAGTAGCGTTGCAAACCGAGCAAATTTGCTGACTCAGAGCACTGGACTTCACAAAAATCGCTCGCTTGGCTCGGCGCTGGATCCCGTCCCCTCAAGTACAGCAGTTCAGCACGCAAGGCTGCTGCTACTACCTAGGGTATTTCAAATTTGCATAGATTCGCTTCTGGGCAGTGGTCCCAGAAGTTGAATTGCCATTTTAGCTTCTACGGTGGCTCTCAGTTTTGATATAGTTTCGTTCGGTCGTCTCAAGCACGAGTAGCTTGTGATCAATGATTGAAACCCAACCCAAACTTGAAATCGAAGGCATAGGCATGAGTTCCGAACAAGTTTAAGCAAATAGCATTCGATTATCTCCATGCAAGAGTGTTTATTAGAAGGCAGCAAAAGAACCAGAGGCGCCTCTCAAATTAGTTTTCTTTTCTCAGTCTCAAGTGAATATCGATTCAAGCAGGAATATCACAACTCCGGCCTGACTAAATTATCCTCGCAGTAGCAAAACGAGTTAAAGCTTTTTAAGTTTATTTAAACGATTAAAAAGTGATATATTTATGAATAAATCGACATCTGATGGGGTTGAGTCAACCGACATGCAGAGAAAAGTAGTACACAGCTATGGTAAGACCCACCACAGGCAGCAGTGAATGGTACTCTAGCCGTAAGCGATAAGAAACAAAGGACTTTGGTAACCTGAGCGTTTTCTATGAGCAAGACATTGTCCTCTGTGGTAACAGTGCTGATAAGCATCATCATACGTACGCTTTTCAGGGAGTCAGCGTTTCATAAGTAACACTAAGACTATAGATCTGAAATACAATAACAGCTGCCACATCACTTACTTTCTTACGGTTATCCTTGTTGAAGATTTAATAAATGTAGCAGAGCTTACAAAGAAATTCTAAAAAAAGACTACGCTGCGCAAATAGCTAGTGAATTACGTAAGACCTGGTAGCACAACACATTTGCTTCGTCGAAATTCAGTACTCTTTAATAACAAAGTTTGATGGCCTTTAGCCCAGGCATTCATTCTTGGAAGCTTTCACACGGGCGTCAAGATTGCTCCATGTCCAGTGGATTATTTTTCTCCAGTTTAAGCTGTTCTCCTGCAGTCCGGTCCTTTTTTGGAAGGGCAAGAAGAGCCAGCAGGCAGGCAGGCCAGCTAAAATGAATGTTTCTAATTTGCATAAATACCATGAAAAGCGGGAATGGCTCTAGCATGCTTTATGGCGATCTCGAATTAAAGCGAGAGGTGCCTGATACTGAGCCAAACCAGGCCAGCCTTAGTAAACAGGGAATGCTGTTTGTGGCAGAGATTGAACTTTCATCATAAAGCAGGCTTCGAACTGCCTACGCTGTTTGTTCTATTTCACAGCCCCGCAAAAAGATTTATAGCTTTGATGTATAAATAATATTAAGCGTTCTGTGGACAAAATAAATAATTTCTCTTCTAAAATGAAAGAGCTAGTAGAATTCAGTTCAGCTATATAGGCGATCTTTGTAAAGCAACGGATATTGAATGATGAAAGAATATTATGGATCTACACAAAGGGTTAAAAGCCATAGATATATATATATACTTTATTTTGCTCATAATTGAAAATATTATATAAAAGACAAATACATCTACACGTATGCATAAATGTTTGTTCATTTATTCATTTTTTTAGTATTTATTTATTTAAATCGCCATTTCTAGTACCCTGACGGATCAGAGGAGGAGATTAAATCGTTCTTCGGCAAATGTTTTGAATTCGGTTTACACGAGCCGGACTTTGAAAAAAGCAAATGAAGTGGCGATGTAGAGCCATTCTTTTTCGGTGGGGATGAAAACTTTCACAGTTGAGTATCTTAACTACGCCAGAAACAAGGCAGCATTCATTGCACAGAGATTTCTGTTCACTTTCTAGCCAACTGTTTGTATTCATTATAGACAATTTACAAGTGGCGTGAACGTTAAGAGATGGCCGATGCATATCCTTGTCGTAACTTTTGACTGCCGAATATACTTTGTATGATAATAAATCATATGAGATAAATCTTAGGCATTTTGATAACTATTCGTCCCAATTAGAGGTATTGCTCCAGATTTATAATACTTAATCTTACCAAAACACTGCATCACTAATTATAATAAAGTGCTGAAGCGCAGAAGTTATTAAAAAAATTTCCTAATAATGACGTAAATTCAGAATCAAGGTTTGTTTTGCAATATGATCAGAAACTGCTGTGTTACTAACGGGTGAAGTTTAGAGAGAGAGAGCATATCTGCGATGTCTTCGCTTATTCAATGACACTGTGAGCTTGAAAAAATTAACACTTACCTACTAAAAAATTGCAAATGCACGCGACTCTTTCTGTTCAAACTTGTATCGCTGTTTTAAACTACGTCAGTTCGATACACAGAAAGGAACAAAGCAAAAGCGGTGCTGTCTAGGTGACAATGGTGAGTGTGTCCGCCCCACGAGCCGAGGGGTCAATGTCTGTTCAGAGTTTAGGGTACAGTGCATGCCACAGTTTTTTCTGACGTTTCGCAGTGCAGTGAACTGTGGGTTTCGGTGGGCATTCTAGTTATTGGTTAGTTTACCAGAAATGAACCTTATAAACTCTTGCGTGTCTCGTAGAGGACGTTTTAAGTAACGCTATTCCTGCACGAAATACTTTTTGCTGCCCTCTTTAGCGCTGTTACCCTTGTAATTTTTAATTTAGCTACTTTATTTTTTGTATACTTTTCAAAAGGCGGCTACTCACTCTACTGCAAAAGAAAAAAGTCTCAAACCTCATTTTCTTTTTTGTTTCCTGATTGGGTCGCATGTGTCCGCAGACGCCCACTATAGCGGCCACCTCTGGACGTTAGGTCGGTGACTGTATTCTACCCCAAATAAATCGCAAGAAGTCGTACTTAAGAGCGTGGGCTGATATTCTGGGCAGCGCAAGTACGCTCCAATAAGCACAATTGTATCGAATTGCAAAAGATGAGGGAATCCATTAAGAGCGCTCCTTCATTGCGGATGCCGAGCGCCGGTTCGCTCAAATTAGATTGTCAATTTGCTGATAGAAATCCATTGGAAATTCCAGGGGTGCGCCAAGGTGGAATTTAAAAGGCCTCGGCGCATCCCTTTTTTGCCTTCCTCACTCCATGGAGGATTAGGCAATTCTTACTTTAATGTCAAGAGGTGCAAGTGTGAATATGCTCCGAGGGACTTCCTTCGAGGCGGCAGGAAAGAAGCGACTTGGTATGCATTATAGGAGCGGCAAGTCCTTAAGTATTTAACTGAAAATACGATGGCGGCGGGAAAGAAATGCGAGGCCCATGAGACGGAAAACCAAGGAGAAAATAAAAAACTCCTATAGTCACATACTGAACTAATACTCGCTTGTAAAAATTATAGCCTGCTATGTACAGAAGAAAAACTGTATATATGTTTTAGACTGTACAGATTTCTTCCTATTTAATCTGTTTGCCGTCTATTTTTGCTGTCAAATTTTCGATTCGCTAAATTTCAAAGAACGATCCAAGCAAATATAATTGAAACGTTTACAGAAAATCATTCCTGAATATAATGACACTTTTCAGTTCTTTCTCAGTAGTAGTAACAGAAATTGGTACCGTCACATACACGGCAACAATTCCCTATTTGTTTTCTTTCACCTCCCTACAGCCCTGTGTTAAGATTTTCGGCCTGTAGCGTGCACCATTTGTTGTCAGCTTCATGATCAGCGGCCGTGCAGCCATACCTACAGTAATACTTTGAAAATTCTTCGTACGAGGTCCAGGTGACGTTATACACGGCACCTATCTTGTACAGAGGTGATGTTGCGTTCCTTGACCAAAGGGGGCCTATTAGCGAGGTTTTCCACTCACGTAGCCTCTTGCAGCTAAGTTACTGGCACTTAAGTAAGTAAGAGTCCGGTAAGTTTGTGAAGTTTGCAGTTTCAGGGTTAGAGGCGTTTCGAAAATAACGGAGCATTTCGATGAAAAACCTCACACCACGCAATGCTTGTAAATATCGTAATACCAGTTCACCATTTTCATCAATACAGCAACAAGGTTTGGCGTGTCCACTACTCTCTTCAGCCATCATTATTTTTCTTTACTTGGAATATTCGACAGGTCATAAATGCATTTTTTTTCATGATGACGACCGTGTGGCGCCGCTCAGCAAGTTTCCTAGAAAGTCCTCTAGGAAAAGGATGGCAAGAAGTCTGAAGTTACTACCAGAAGGCCGCCCCCAGACCTGGACCATTCACGTACCGCATTTTAAGAACATCCACTTCATTCCACGATGCAGTGAAAGCATTAAGATGAACTTTCTTTGTACTGTTATGCATACGTAAGATATGCTTAAAATGTACCTCTTGTAGCTTTGGTAATATTGAAAGAACGAATATTTTATTCCATGCTGTAAGAGCAATCTTCTCTGTAATGGCGCCCATTTTTATTCATATATAAAACAAGAACATTTGTTTGAGGAAGAAACTCTTACTCTGCCTAGAGAGCAACAGAGCGTTTCACGCAAAGTGAGTGTAATCAAGCGTACAGTGCGGTATTACAGTTCTAGTGTTGACCATAGTCTTCTGATATGAGCCCACCTGACTTTTTGAGCTCTTAAGAGATCCCCGCGCTGGGTTTTGTGTCCCTCGCGGTCTTAAAAACAAGCCTTTTGCAGCCGTCGAAGAGCTCTCATAAACCTTCATCAAGTGCTGCTGAACAGTGCTGATGGGAGCGCGCTGAGCACATGGGACGGCGTGTTCTGTTGTGATGAGCAGTGCAGGCCGTCCATATGGCACCGTGTTTAGTGATGAAGAATGCAGGCCGCCCATATGGTGCATTATGTCGTGATGAAGAGTGCAGGCAGACCATATTGTGCATTATGTTGTGATAAGAGTACAGGACCTCCATATGATGCGGTATGTCGTGATGAGGAGTGCAGGCCCTCCATATATTGCAGTATGTCGTGATGAAGAGTGCAGGCCACCCATATGGTGCAGTATGTCGTGATGAAGAGTGCAGGCCGTCCATATATTGCAGTATGTCGTGATGAAGAGTGCAGGCCACCCATATGGTGCAGTATGTCGTGATGAAGAGTGCAGGCCGTCCATATGGGGCATTATGTTGTGATAAAGAGTACAGGCCCTCCATATGGTGCGGTATGTCGTGATGAGGAGGGCAGGCCCTCCATATCATATGGTGCAGTGTGTCGTAATGGAGAGTGCAGACCCTCCATATGGTGCAGTATGTCGTGATGAAGAGTGCAGGCAGACCATATGGTGCATTATGTTGTGATAAGAGTACAGGCCTTCCATATTGTGCGGTATGTCGTGATGAGGAGGGCAGGCCCTCCATATCATATGGTGCAGTGTGTCGTAATGGAGAGTGCAGACCCTCCATATGGTGCAGTATGTCGTGATGAAGAGTACAGGCCTTCCATATTGTGCGGTATGTCGTGATGGAGAGCGCAGGCCACCAATATGGTGCAGTATGTCGTGATGATACGTGCAGGCCGTGCATATGGGGCAGTATGTCGTGATGAAGAGTGTTGGCCATTCATATGGTGCAGTATGTCGTGATGAGAAGTGGAAGCTGTGCATATGCAACAGTGTGTCTAGATGCAGAGTCAAGAATGTCCAAGGGCTTCTGTATGACGTAATAAGCAGTAAATGCCGTCCATATTCTACGGTATGTCATGATGAGAAGTGCAAGTTGTCCATATGCTGCTGCATGTTTGAAGTGCAGGCCGTCCTTATGCAGTAGTGTCTGTCATCATGTGGAGTCGAAGTATTCCCTAACAAGGGCACTCTGAGAGCGCATACCTCCGCCAAGCGAAGTAACGGCAACGGAAAATTCAAATCGTATCTGAACCCGTGATTTTGTTTCTACTAACTCCAAAATTCAATCATTTGTGCTTTTTGATGGAAATAACAACTTGTGTAATTTTGTTGGAGATTTGTTGATAAATTTTTGAGTTATGCTGCTAAAAAACGTTATGACAAACATGAGTCAAACATACAAACGAACCAACCGATCAGAAAAAAAATAATGATTGATGTCTTTTAAAATCACTAACAACTCCTATAGATTTCCTAAAGATCCATTCATTATTTTTGGAGTTATTGTGCTGACAAGCAGAAAATTAAAAACAGTGTTAAGCGATCGAACAGAAAAAGGATCATTTAAAAAATTTGTTATTTACTCATCGTTATATACCTAACAACTCATGTAAATTTCATAAAAATTCATCCATAACTATTTGAGTTATAGCATTGACAACTATGAGGCAGAAAAACAAACAAACGGATGGACGAATCTTCACTAAAAGTTAATCATCTGTTTCTCCTAACATACCTAGCAATCCCTGAAAATTTCGTCAAAATCCATCCATAACTTTTTGAGTTACCTTGGTGATAGACAGAAAGACAGACAGACAGATAAACCCGACGAAAACATAACCTCCTTGGCGGAGGTAATCATATTCCTGAATCATAATAAGTAGGGGCCCTCAAAATGAATCACGAATAATTTAATGTATTTTCTCTGTGCGTTGTTGGAGCATATGCACAAACACTATTGAACTAAATTGATGAATTCGCATTTTTAATAAATAAATTCTCTACTTCACAATGAAGCTCAGAATTTTTCGTTTGGTGTCTTCATATTCATTGAAGATAACCATTAAATTGAGGTATTCCGGAAGTTACTATCCAACAACATGACAAATATGCAATGAATCGCATACTATGGAGCCTTGGCAGGTGGGAATGCAAGCCAATAATTAACTACTATGGTTTTCACAGGCTGTGTTATACTGTTTTTCGCTAATAATTCTTAAACGAATTGTCGGATCACTATGGTATTTCAACACAAAGCCTATCACATCCCTACCCAATTTGTAACCCACATAACATATTGCTATACGTGTTTACAGAGAAGTTTACTTGTGTATATTAAGCCGATATTAAGCTGAAGCCAGGAAGTCACACAACACATTCGAACTACGCCCTACTTGGGGCGTGTTGCAATCAGGCCTTCGTTGTCACCTATGCTACCCTGACCTCCGATGCGACACAGGTTGGGTAACACCGGGTGACACCGACGACAATCTTCCTAAACTTTAGGGTCATGTTATGGGTAACACTGCCTTTTGTTTACGAGCATTAACTATTATTCTCGAAAGTTACATTTAGAAACTGTACGACTGCCGTATATTGCTTGAATTCTGGCATGTGAAGGACTTTTGCGTAGTTTTTTCAACTTTGGGGCCGCAAAACGAACGAATAATTTGCGCAAATATACCTTGTGATTGCGTAAGCATTTTGACCGTGTAAGGAAAGGTTGCGTGACTGCGCAAAATGATTGTGTGATTTCAAAATGGTTTGACATTTTTTGGCAAACTGGCAATGCTTGCGTCGTCTGAGTGCAGGATTGCGCAACCAAACCGCACTTGTCTGAGTTCCCTCCCATGTTCATAGCGAGTGGTTGGTGTTGTGATCTTCTCTATATAGTATCCAAGCTATGTCTTCTAAAACCACCGAAAACGAGTGAAAGTTTTATTAGAGTACATCGAGGATTAGGAATATAGGTCATTACCAGCATTATGGTGCCTTACTTACAGTGATTAAAGCAACAGGTACAAGAAAAACGAACTATCAGAAAAATTGTTTGGAAAGTACAGGGAAAAATTTCTTCACGATGAAAATAAAGATGTCGTAAACAATGAATTCCCTGAGAACAAGTTTCAAGAGGATGTAAAAAAATGAATAAATGACTTGGCCAAAAGTGTAGTTGGAGCTGATGAAGTTGAATGCTGCGTAAAATGATTGTACAGTTTGTAGCATTCATTAAATAATTTGTGCAATCATGTTGCGCAAACTATTTGTGTGTTTAGGAGGGCTTTAAAATACAGTCAAAATAGGGCTGCCCCAGAAATGTTTAGGTACCAGTTTTTTGCAAATTCCTCGACACTTTTTAGGGGCGCTGAGATCGCACGCCGGATTCACCGCTACACGGGATGACACCGGGTAACACTATGAGGGTAACACCTGTGTCTGATTGCAACTGGCCTAAGGCAGAAAACGAGCTATTAAAAAAAACAGAGTCCCGTTTTCTTTGAACAATTGGGCGTAGTTCGAATGTGTTGAAGCGACTTCCTGGCTTCAGCTTAATATAGGCTTAATATACACGAGTAAACTCCTTGGTAAACACATATAGCAATATGCTATGCGGGCCATAAATTAGGTAGGGGTGTGATAGGCTTTGTATTGAAATACCATACTGATCCGACAATTCTTTTAAGAATTATTAGGGAAAAACAGTGTAACACGGCCAGTGAAAACCATGGTAATTAACACCGTCAGGGAATAAATAAGGGCTGGCTAACCGGTAAAATAATTGCTATAACTGAGAAGATGAGTGCGTGTCATAAGAAGGCGAGATTGTACAAAGCTCTTGCTAACTCTGAAAATTTATCTTGGTAGTCGGCTTTGTTTTTGTCAACATAATATGGCAATTGCAAATACCTTGCCCGTATGGAATTAGCCTCACTCTGCTCTTTCATCATAGCGTATGCAAAACCGTGTATTTTGGCGAGGCGTATCCTCCAGAGAGGCTTAAAGGCCACGGAACTGAACAAGGAAATGGTGTTCCAGTAATGTCTTCTGTGTCATTTTCGCTCATTGAGTAGACTAGTCTAACATGTTATTTTTATATGCCATAAGTGGCTTCGTGTGAGCTACTGACAATCCATAGGTGTGTGCGCCTGCAAACCGTTATTACCCACTACCCAGCCACAGTAGTAATAGAATGAAGTCTTTTCGACGGGACGCAAAATCCCGCAACTGCCTCCATCCGAAACCGCCACTGCCACGTTGTGAACCGAGTCACAACAATTATTTTTAAATCTGACCTAATAGTATGAGGATAAGGGCACAATTCTTCACCGTAGTTGATTTTGCAGAAATTAACGGAGTAGAAACACGGCTGAAATCCCTAGCGAATATCCGCCTTAGCCTGTCGACCCGGTCCCGCCGCACCAGCTCGGGAGCTTCTACACTTCTCCCAATTGAATTTCCTGCTCATTTCTAGTCTCCACTTGTGATTCCATTTCATTCCTCGCCCTGCCAATTCATCCATTCTAATTTACTCCAG
>LQNS02277220.1:4359098-4370432 GCA_001587735.2 Parhyale hawaiensis | reverse complement strand
GCATCAGCGTGCAACACCATCACTGACCATCACCCTTCGCCCCTCCCACTGTGGCCTGTGACCTGCCACGCCATTGGCTGCCTTGAGACTGTACTTGCTGAAAGGTTCAGGAAAAAAAAATTCGCAGCCCGCGATCCACCTCAGCTGACAGACTGCGGGATACAAAGTAATATAATAAACTTCGTGCCTGCCCTCATGTTTTCTTCCAGCGTAGTCCAAGAGGATTGTTGCTTCTAAGACCACCATCAGGGGTGCCAATGTTTTATTTTTTAGAAAATCCTCTGTTTCGAAAAAAAAACATTCTTTGGTAGCCCTGGGTGCAGAAGGACAAATACACAGACACACTGAAAACTTCACACCCAAGCGGATACTCTGCGGGCTGCAATTATAGAGCATGTGCATGCTTTTTATTTAAGTTTAAAAAGTAGGAGTTCCGACACGCAGTGTCTACCAAGCTTAGCAGTTTTTGAAAGACACACTGCGCGCATACTTTTCAGCCATGGAACAGTAATAGCACTACGATTTGCGCACCGTCTCGATGGGGTCGTCTGTGTTCATGCCGTTGCGTACAACAGGCATTGCATTAACACTAAATTCCGTTCTCGGTGAGTTAGGCAATGAAACGTTGAGTCTAGAGAGGAAGATCATGAAGTTGGCACAAGTCTCTTGCTGAGACTTAACAGGTCTTTTCGGACATCCCAATCCGTGACTATTCAAACTGCACAAGAGACGTATCACTAGATCAGTGTTTCTCAAAGTTCAGTTTTCTACGGACCCCTGTGAAATCGCCCTTAAGCACATGAACCCCATGCCATTAAAATGGCATCATCTTAGTATATTAGGTACTAAATGAGTATTGTAGATGTCGATGGTTTCCAGGCTATTGCTTTCCAGTTAATACAGAACGGCAGAGGCATAAAACATACGCCAAACATATAATTACTCGTGTCACAGTCACGTGACATCCCAGCTCAGCCCATTATTCACATACAGTTCTCACATTTAACTCTTCAATTC
This sequence comes from Parhyale hawaiensis, assembly GCA_001587735.2. Lineage (NCBI taxonomy): Eukaryota > Metazoa > Arthropoda > Malacostraca > Amphipoda > Hyalidae > Parhyale > Parhyale hawaiensis. Next base: position 4,369,415 of record LQNS02277220.1, on the reverse strand, counting down.
ATTTTGACTCACTCTAAATGACTATTTGCATTGGATGACGGTCAACATATGCTGTTCTCACCGTTTTCGAAAAAGAAAAAGTTAAGTTTTTGTGACCGAGCAAAAGCATTTAGGGGTAACTATGGCGTTGTTGAAAATTTTCAATTTCAATGAATTGATATAAAATATTACTATAAGCTATTTAAGCTTATATATTTTCTCTTATACCCTTGCAATATTCTGTACGTTTTATCATCAACGGATAAAATGTAATATTGCCACAGAAGCTCTAAACGCCATGAACATGTAAGAGGTCCGTGCGTGAACCATAGGGGGTCCGTGTGTTCATATGTACCCCCAATGGGAAGCACTGCACTAGATGGTTTTTGCAGATGAACCAACATCAATAAAATCTTCCCTGTGCAGTTCATCCATTGCTAAATAATTAAAGAGGTACATTAACCCTATCTGCTCCAAGGCGAAACAAAATTGCAACGCGCCACAGTTTTTCGTTCACTATTCGACGCTCAGTGATTTTCAGTGCCCAAACTTCCGTGACTTTCCAAATTTCTCATTAGCATCAATAAAACTCTAAGATAACGGTACATTATAGCCAACAATCGTGATAGATATCACTATTTTGAAAAATTCGGTGATAAATTTTCCGTGAGCGCGCGCTTCTGGATCGACGTCAGACAGCATCACAACAGCAGCTATGCATTGTTAGTCGCCCACTAGTAAGCTAGGACTATGATAAGGTGGCACACACTCTCCTACTGTTTGAATGGTGGGCATTCGTAGATTTCTTCACGAAAAAAACATTGAACTTAGTACTTAAAGATAGAAACAAGGCTACAAATAAAAAACAGAAGCAATAATCGCTCAGCTTCGAAGTAAAAGATCGTGATCTAAATTTACAACATACAGTTTGTAGTAAGAGCAGAAGCATTGGCACTGTCCCCGCTATAGATGTAGTTCGCCGTCATAAATACATAATACATAATCGTAGTCCTAGTTTAGTGTCTCTTGGATTAGCCTAAATATATTAGGAAGAAGAGTCGGCTTAATAATTGAAGTCTGACCCATTCTAACCTTTCTCTGCTGCAACTATCAGTGCAGTGCCACTGTGCAGTTACTTTTAGCTTCTGCAGTTACCGTGAAAGTATGACAACTGCTGCAGATGTGCAGCTGGAGCATTCACCCCGTATGAGCCGGGGAAATTTTCTTATATTAAAATTTAATTAGCAATAAAACTAGTTTCCGTATTATTTTTTTGAATAAATGAGTGAAATAATAGTTGAAAAAGTGACTCTGTGACTCTGACGAAAAAAAACTCGGTATTGGGAAGTTTTAAACATTTTTAGTGGGCGGTACAAATTTGTCTCGCCTTGGCGCTCCAGCGGCTGAGAAAAAAATTGGTAAAGGGTGGGGTTAAGTAGCAACGAGTGTCCATAATATCAGACCAAAAACGGTGTGCCACGCACTGCATATGTCCTTCATCGCTGTTAAATTAAACTGGTGCATGATAGAGAATTGAATGCGTCTTACAGTAAGCGATGAAATTATTCGTAGCCCCACTTCTTCTTCAGTACAATCGTCAATAATTTGAATACTATTATTTGCACACGCTGAAGTGTTTTACACGGTAAACACTACGTAATAGGGAATACCAAACGCAATTTTCATAACCATTGGGCATGTCATTATGCCCTAGTATATAAGTTGTTCAAAGTTCGGGTATTCAAAGTTATTCATACATTTTGGAAAATTGCAATAAAGTGACGTAGGAAATAGTTATGGCGTAATCCCTAAACTCTTGGATATACTAGGATCTGCAGTACAATCTTCTATAAAAAAAGTTTACTAAGTATTGTAGTGTAGAAACAGTACAAGTGCATGGCCGGAATCAATAACTGGCGGTAAGGACTGCTCGAAGACTGTGACGTGAAGTCAATATTAATCGACGAATGGTGGTAGATAACACTGCCGGGAGATTGCATTCTGTAAGTGCACGTGAGTAAGCGCACAATCCAGTGCTGTCTGAAGGATGGCTTTCACGGTAACGGACCTCAATGAACTCCACTTTACTAACCATGTCCAAAGCCCACTTGGATAAAGAGAAAGGCTTTTGGGAGCGAGTATACTGAAATGACGAAATAAAACTTAGGCTTTTATGGACACAATGACGTGGAAAAGATTTAGCGTAAGAAAGGTGTTCTAGAGTTCCATCGAAAATCCATGGAGAGAACTGAAAGTTAAAATCAACAGTCGAGCTCCAAAGAACCTTCAGAAATCTAAACGGGTTACCATTGATGAGTGGACCAATATCCCACCTGAAACAAAGTCAAATCTCGTCCAAAACTATAGGAAAAGTCTGCTGAACGTTATCAAGAGGATAAATCATGCTATTGGTTGTTAATAAAGTGCGTTGCCTTTGAAATAACAATATTAACTAAATGAATGGCTATGTTGCCAATATAAACAGCACTTGTAAAATAAATATTTAGCCATTGGTTAAGTTTATCATGTTATTTGCTTATTTACGAGTATTTACTGTTACCTCAGATGATGCAACAAGCTAATAAAAACATCATAAAGAGGAAATAAATACAAGTGAACAAGAATATTATTATTAAACGTCCAAAACCAAGAAATTATAACCAAAACAATTCAATAAACACTGAAATTAGTGTTCAGCAGTGGTAAACATAACAAGTTAATTTTGAACATGGCAACCTTCATTTTTCACGATTTTTAAGGCGATTTTCAACAGACTTTGTCAGGTTTGATATTTCAGATGGTGGAATAGAATCTGCTGCATTCCACAGGCTTACTTTGCTCGAAAACTGCCGACCACCTTCATAGACCTTCCTTTTGATCATTGCCCAGAGGTTCTCAATTGGATTTAAATCTGGGCTATTCCCTTGCCAGGTCATAATCCTTTTTTATTTGAATCCTCCATCCGCAAGTCAGTTAGCAGTGTACCGTGCTCGGTGTGAGGGAGCGTTATCGTGCTGAAATACAAATTTGGATCTGCGTGCGATAGTCTACTCATCAAGCCATAGAATCAAGTTGGCTCCAAGAAACTGGCAGTACTTTTCTGCGTTCAATTTAACTCCTTCTGTCACTTCAAATGGACCAATAAAGGTGCCACCTACTATCCCGGCCCAAAACATTATACCTCCACCACCTTGTTGACGCTTAAGCCGTGTCTGTTGAGGTCGATCATGGAGGACCCATCCAAACGCCTGTCCATCTGGACCATCATGAGTGGCTCTGCATCCGTTAGTAAATATGACATTGGTGAAATCAGTTTTCATCTTCTCCTGAGCCCATTTGACCCTATTTTCTTTATGAGTTTTTGTTAGAAGTGGTGGTTTAATTGCCTTTTTCACTTTCCCTAGCTTCTGCAGAACCTCGTATCTTGTCTTTCTGCTTAGTATTGGGGCCCCAGCGTCTTCACAGATCGCCTTACGAGTAGAAAGTTGTTTTCTAGCGACAGAAACCTTCAAATGTCGCCTATCCCGAGCAGTCAATTTCCTCGTAGAGGCTCTATCCAGAATTTTCCTGTTGACTTTACCTTCAATTGCATAAGCCTTAATTGTTCGGTGATCACGCTGTAATTCCTTGGAAATTTCGAGTGTTGTATTTCCAGAATCCAATAACGAGGTCACTTTGATCTTTTCTTCACTTTTTAAACCGCATTTTTTGCCCATGTTGACTAGAGAGTGATGTTGCATAATCTGGGGTAACAGCATAACCCCGCGCGATAAGCAAATGTTGCCAAACGTAGGAAATTGTTCCCTTTTATTTTTCTCTAGCTGTTTTTATAGTTACACCATACCTGTGCACTAACTTACTATTCACATTTTAAATGTTCGACACTTATCTTGAAAAATAAGTAAAAAAATTATATTTGCATTATCAAAGGTAACGCACTGTATAGTAATTATGTTATCGTTTTTCAACTGTGCAAATAGATTTTTTATTTGGACATCTTTGGTAATTTTGCGATTTAAGACTCTAGAAAAATAACATTTTGTGCTGATCATTGCATTTTATTTTCACTAATACCTGCCTTTTAACCGGTGAAAAACTTAGGTCCATAGAAACAACAGTTTATGAGTTGTTCAAGGACACATTGAAAAGTAGAAGGTGTACGAACAATTTCGTCGCTAACTGTACACCAACATCCACAAAATGCGAACATACGATATGGGCAATGAGGTTGTAATGGGACTTCCTTGGATATGAGTCCCTAGTAACGAAAAGACGCATGACGTAGCAAGTGGTATCCTATTTACGTCAACGTCAAATAATTACGCCGCACAAATAATACGGAGAAGTCCTAAGTCACTGCTCTATTGTGCAAGCGTATGACGCTGCGCGCGGTGTTCTAGAGCAACGCCAAACAACCACTACGTGAAGTGCATTCGTGCAAAGGGAAGGTGAAGAAGCTGAAGAGAATGCATTATTTGGTGCAACATCAGCAATCGTTTCGACTGTGAAGATAGGACTTGAGACCTTTGGCATTGATCGGAGCCTCATGGAATTCTCATAAGAGAACTCTATCATTCAGGAGCACTTGCGGAATCACCTCATGTGCTACCAAAGTATATTAAATCGTACAGCACAATACTTCCCTCAATGCCCTCAGCGATATAAAAGGAAGGAAGCCTCACTACAGAGAGTTTCTATTGGAGGAAGACTCGCACAATGGCCCAGGTTACTTTTTTTATGCCCCCGATTGGAAGCCATCGGCCCAAAAGCATTTTGACATTTTCTGTGGACTTGTTTGCACAATGAGGCAGCAAAAGAAAAACACGCCGCATCTCTTCAATGAGCGATTCATTGACCTGCTGCGAAAAATGCGCTCCAGCCCTTCCAATAAAATTTTGAAGTATTTGGGAAGCTTGAATCTAAAAGAATTCAGTACACAAATTTTGAGTGAAGACGCTGCAATGTCAGTATTCTAGCGTAAAGATGGGAGCATTTTATTGAAACTAAAACAGAATCGAAGAGAGGAATCCATCGATCTCATCAGCGTTAGCCGTGGCGCGTTGGTGAGATAGAAACACACTTTAAACAAAGAAGTCAGCTGTATAGAAAAGCGTCTCCTGAGTCTCGATGTATCAGAGGGACAGGGCTGGCACGACACTGAGATACATACACTTCTAAACAATTTACTGGCCCGAAAACAGGCCTCAACTGAGTCCCGTCAATGTATTATACATATAAACAAATACGCTAAATTGTAGACAGGCGTCTCCAAAGTCCTAAGTGTATATGCGGTTGAATCAGGGCATTTACCTACATCGCTGGGTTACGCATGTAAGTAGAGCATCTGTCTCCTCGAGCCGCACGTAACAGAGATTAATGACTTATCCATTACTCAATGAACTACAAATTTAAGAAAAAAAAAAAAACACTGACCTGTAAACAGGCGTCTCCTCGGGACCGATGTACCAGAGTGTTAAGACTGGCACGTCATTTGGAGGGAACTCTACAGAGCAGGGCAGCGTAGCATTGAGACCTTCCACCACCTCAACCTGCACCAATTCTGTCTCTGCACACGAAAACGCAGCTATATCAGTATTGAGTCTTACAAAGCTTTAGAAAAAATTGTATTTAATTTCATATTTTTCAAAGATTGCCGTAACGACAAAATCGAGACCTTCTGGCTTTCGTATCTGGAATCAAAAATGAGCATTGTTTCCTCCGCTAAGGAGGTTATGTTTTCGTCGTGTTTGTCTATGTGTCGGTCTGTCTCTCTGTTTGTCACCAAGATAACTCAAAAAGTTATGAATCTATTTGGACGAAATTTACAGTGATTGTTAGGTATGTTAGGAGAAACAGATGATCAACTTTTGGTGAAGATAGGGCCATCCGTTTGTTTGTTTGTTTGTCTACCTCATTTTTCTCAAAAAGTTATGGATGTATTTTTATGAAATTTTCATGAGTTGTTAGGTTTATAACAAAGAGTAAATAATCAAATTTTGGTAATGATCCGTTTATTTGTTCGTTCGTTTGTCACTGTTTTTAATTTTATGTTTGTTCGCACAATAACTCAAAAAATAATGAATGGATCTTTATGAAATTCATAAAGTTTATTAGTAATGTTGAAAGACATAATTGATTAAATTTTTATGCAGATCAATTTGTTCGTTTGTATGCTTGACTCATGTTGTCATAACGTTTGTTAGCAGTATAACTCAAAAAGTTACGAACGGATCTTCAAGAAAATTGCACAAGCTGTTATTAATATCAAAAGACATAAATTATCAGCTATTGAAGTTTATGCAATGAAAATTGTGGTTTCAGAGCCAATTTGAATTTTTTGTTGCGCTTGGCGGAGGTATGCGCTCTCAGAGTGCTCTACTTAAAGAATATTATCCAAAATCAGTTCGGTGTCTTCAGCGTGCACTTGAGCTTCGATTTACAATACCGTAATATAGGTGAGTTTATTAAATTGTCTATTGCTTTCAAACGATCGAAGTAGCCTTTCCTCTGAGAAGAGTACTGCATGAGGAACTTTTAATGCACATTATAAAGAGACATATTGTCTCAAATTTTGCAAGAGCCCAGATTCGATATGACAACTTCTGCAGCAAGCTTTTTTCAGTTACATTTGTAACACATTCTTTTTTGGCTCACACCGCAGGAAATCGTGATTTTGTACGATTGAATTATGATTCCAATTAAATTCTCAACATCTTCTGGTGTACATTCAGCATGAAGTTGGTTGTTGCTAAAACTCCCGACATATGGCGTAGCCTACAGGCTGCATTGCTGTAGCTTTTCTCCGTTTGGGAAGTCTATCTTTCACAAGTTTTTTTCGGTTTTGGGAGTTCTACTGCACTGTGATGTATTGTAGCTCGAATTTTTCAGAATTTTTTATCCATTTTGTCTTAGAAGTGTATAATTTTACTAAAACGTGTCAGTCTACAAGTCCGTACAGATAAAGAGCTCGGCGATGATAAATTAACTTTTAATTTGATAGCTGTTGAACCAAATACACAGAGAGACGGTAACCAAATAGATATTTTTGAAGCCTAAAAATCCAGTGCTTCGTACTAATGGTAGTGCAGATAACTAGATTTTTAATCTCCTAAATTATAACATTCCCTGTTGAACCAGACGTTTGCATTAAATAGAGAATTCGCTCTGTGTGCAATCTATTTAGTGTATGCAAAAGCGCGATTTTGGTTCTCTACTAAATGTGTTTGGTTGTATTGTTGGGTTGCATTAGCTTTGCCAATATTGTGCGAGTGTATTGCAGGATAATATATAATAAATAATAAAAACGTCAGAAAGCCTTAAATCTGCTAAACATGCTCGTGAATGTTGACTTGTAGTACCTGGAAGTGAGGCATTGAATAGGCTCGCATTGTTGCACTGCAAGCGTCTTGCCAGTGCAGAGGCGACATACTGAGTTATTAGCCGTGCAACACTGAAGCTATAATATAGATGCATGCAACGGCTCTATCCGGAATCGATTTCATGCTCGGTAGTGCAATTGACTTTGGGCTATCCAAAGCAGGCTACAGTCCCTATACTATACCACTTTGCGAAAAAAGCGTGCCGGGCTTGATTCAACACGTGGGCGTACTCCATGATACCAGCACACAGTCACGATATGTGATGAGAAAGGCGGAGAAGCCGCGAGTAGGCCATTTCTGACAGCAAAAGCTAAGCTACATAATCTGGACAGCACCGCCTTCAAGGCGTGAACATGAGCTTAGGGCACAAATGCTGTGCAGCAAACTGAGTCAATATACAGCCAGAGAAAGAAAAAAACTTGAAACCACAGTACACAATGCTGCGCAGTCGGTGAATGGAATCACTTGTGAAAGCAACATGGATACATCTGGAGAACCTATTAGGCAGATAATATTTTGAATTGTTTAAATGATAATAATCTAAGAAATTATAACGATGGTGTGGTTGATAGGAGGACATCACTGCATGATCAATGCACTGTATCGGTCGAGGAGGTCCGTCAAGCGCCATAAATTCTAAGATTTGGTAAAGCTGCAAAGACAGACAATATTCTTACTAAAGGCTGCAAATATATCCCCCTGAGGCTGTTAACGTTACTTGCTGCCTTTCTTATCGGGTGCTTAACTCGAGGCTTCCTCCCTGACAACCTAACGCAGGACAACAATATCACCGACTGCTAAAAAATATGATGAACTCTGTGTCAGATGAGAGAAATTATTACCCCGTAGCCGTTGCTACGTCAATGTCAGACTTGGCAGCATTGGTCGTGAAGAGGTGAATGCCAGTAGACATGGAAATGAAAATGAAAGAAACAAAAATTGAATATAAAATCCCAACTACATACAGTGCCACTCATATTAAATGACGTAGTACCTAGAGATTACAGGTCCTTCATACTAATGTGAAGAGAAAATTTGCACTTATGGGTGACTACGAATAACCAGTTTGGTTGAAAGCTCAACACGGAATAGAATTGGCTATTCGTGCTTTCAAATGGGTAGTAAATTATTTCGTTGATAGTGGTTCTCCCATGTAGTTATACTGTATTTTGTGGACGATAAAGCAGCATTTGAAAAAATCCACGATTATTCTTTATTTAGGTGTCCGCTCGAGAAATATTGAGAAACTTTACAGTGCTTTGTGTTTTCAACCTCAGAAATGCTATCTAAAGGGGGAGAGAGAGAAATCCCATCAACGTTTGGCATGGTTAATAGTTTACGAAATGGAGGCTTGTTATCTCCTATTCTTCTCAATATCTTCATTGACTGTATCCATACCCAGCTGAACGCAGCTAGGAGAAGAAGTCATATTAGCTGTAAGCAGTAAATGTCCTCGTTTTAAGCTATAAAAGTTACTTGCAATCTTCAACAACGAAGCGAACCAACTTTCCATCGAGTAATAATACTATCAGTCCAATTTGCAAGTACATTAAGCCCAGGAAAAGCATCCTATCCACACACACACAGACGTTCTGTACTTAATAGTGCTGGGCTCACGTATGTAAAGAGATTCTCTTAATTTGGTTAGAGAAGCACTAGTGATTTTTGTCAAAACTACGAAACTAGAGAAAGAACTGCGAAAGCTCCATGCCAGTGAAAACAAGTCAATTCGAGTCTTCAGACATTGCTCGGAGGAGGTGAGGTGACCGTTGTTCCGGAGCCATACTGCTTCTACTTGTATTGCAGCCTTCTTTGGTGTGACATCAAACAGAAGTTAAACGAGCGCTTACGTATTGCCTATAACGACATATTTGTGAATATACAGAGGTGAACTATTCTGAACCTGCTAGCTGCTCAACAGTACCCTGACGCTCTCAAAGGCAGGATTAGGAAATGTGTTTTCAGCCTGCAAATCAGGATAAAAAATCCTACAGCTCATAAACTAAAAGTCATTCGTAACAGCCCTGTCTACAGACGATCCAGGATGTTCCACCGACAGAGCCGAATACTGTTTTCAGAGGCAAGTCTAACACTGGGGCAGTGCGGGGCAGTACTCCGCATATAGTATATTTCCTGTGACTGCGCGTTAGTTTAGCAATGACCTACTCTACATTTTACTACCACGTGATGATTTCCATGAGTACGTAATAATGCTTGCAGTACACGTCCTCATACGGAGACTTTCCGAAACAGAGAGAATTATTGAAATGGAGGCTTCCCAAAACGGTGAAAATCCAGAAATGCAAACAAACGCCATCTGAAAAGAATTGTGGCCCTAACGAGCGCCATATTGGGTGACTCGCTTGAGGGTGTATTAATTAAAGCTTTATTGCCAGTGCATGTTACAGTACAACTTCACGGTCTGTTCTGGTATTAGCTTAAGAAAACCTTTCATGTATGTAGGGGAACAGGTACATATCTGTAAAACTTATCTCCAAACAGGGCCAGTTTCAATAAGGAGACAATATTTCGCTTTGCATTTTGGAAGTTCCACTGTATTGTTATTACCCGTATTGTTATTATTATTATTTAAATACTAGACCGTCTGAAAGCTACGAACAGCCAGTGCCCCTTTGAATACAGACCTCCTGGGTGCTGCTCATCTTCCTCTGCTCCAAAGAAACACCTGAGGCTCTTAGGGCTATAGCCATGTTTGCTTCTGAGTTTTAATCACTGAATTAAAAAAAAATGCAGAAGCTTCACCACCCACGCGCCCTGCGAGCTATAGCAAATTTACAAGCCGGCGATACCACGCCGACCTTCGCCTCGCAAATAGCTCATCGCCCTATAAGTGTGCGCTTATTACCGCCTCATAAGAGGATTATCGTAAAGTAATCTGCACCGCGCTAGAAAATATCTCGAGTGGAGGGATTGATTGCTCGGTGAGCCTCTAACCGGC
>LQNS02277220.1:4348185-4358891 GCA_001587735.2 Parhyale hawaiensis | reverse complement strand
TCGCCTCGCAAATAGCTCATCGCCCTATAAGTGTGCGCTTATTACCGCCTCATAAGAGGATTATCGTAAAGTAATCTGCACCGCGCTAGAAAATATCTCGAGTGGAGGGATTGATTGCTCGGTGAGCCTCTAACCGGCATTATAAGCTTACAAAAGAGGACAGGCAATGCATTTCTAGCTTGGTAAGTTGATATTTGTTTCATTTATAAGCTTACAAAACGAGAACAGGCAATGCATTTCTAGCTTGGTTAAGTTAATGTTTATTTCATTTATGAGCTCGCAAAACCAGTCGAAGCAATATACTGCAATTTTATGAAGTTAATGTTTGTTATCTCTATAGTCCTACAAAACCAGCGGAGTCAATACGCTTGAATCTTGGCAAGGTAATGATTGATCCGTTTGCATATGCTTAGAAAGCCAGTCAAATTAGTGCACCACCATCTTTTCAAGTTAATGTTTCATGAATTGCATCATTATAACCGCAGTCGGTATGATTCACTTATACACAAACCATATTCTTCCAAGAAACAGTTAGAACAATACCGCTCTACTGCTATTAAGAAGCCGGGACGGACAGATCAATTAAAGAAAAAAATTCCCAAGGCGCAACTGCCCACAGCGCAGGATATCAGTAGCCCTAGACCAGTCAATATTGTTTATAGTTTTGAAAACAGACATGAGTGAATTAGCACAGTATCGAATTTCAATATTTTACGGTTGGAGTCTACCTGAATTGTAGCATAGGTCTCAAGCACGGAAAACACGTTGAGTTACTTTAATTAAAATACGGCATTCCCGTAGAGCTCCGCACGTAGAACATGGAATGTTGCCTGGTGGTGTGACCGAAAGAACCGGCTCTGCTGAACCAATCCAAAGCAATGCACTTGAGAAATTAGTGCATGTGACGTGCTTACTGCCCGTTGCAAACAAATATTGTAATTAACTTTGTGATCAAAGTCGATGTCGACTTTTATTTGTTAGACATTTTTCTCAGTTAAATAATAGTATTAACTGCTGTATAAGAAATAATGCGATCTAAAAGGTACAGAGTCGAAGGAGGAGAGCGCAGCCGATTTCATTTTGCGCCGGAACTATCATCGTTTCTTGCGCTTTCAAAAAGGGTGAAAATCTGGCAACAAACTTTACGACTAGAAAAAAAACTTCACGTCTCTCCTGTATCAGACGTATCAGTGATACGCATAACTTATGTTTATTTCTTGTTTAGGTAAAAATTCAAACGCAGGATATATGTCTGTAGGCAAAACGGCTGCTGTTGCAACGTTTTTTCGTGTAACCTTTATTTTCCCTATTTAAATATATACCTAATCAAAAGCTACACGGAATCATATCTTCAGGATACTCCTAAAAAGTAAATCGGACCGTAGAATCCTAAAGCCCTGTATAGTAACTCCCCAGAGACTTTTCATCATGACATATACCTGTAGTCTAAAATTTTCCTCTATGCATCGAAGCTTGAAAGTCCCGCACAAGCTTCTATAAGATTTTAAGACCGTGATAGCCGAAAGCCATAATAATTCTCCAAGCCATTACACTACGTCATGTCCTCGTACCTTGTAATTTGGAACTCTGTTTTTTCTATTGAAAGTCGAAAGCAAAGAACTGACTCTTATGAGGTGTAAGACCGTGAAACCCGGAAGTCTTAATTCTCCCCGCGGTGATATTACGCCACGCTGTGGTATCTTGTAGTCTGGAGTGCTCCTCTTTATTTCGAAGATCGAAAGCAAGGCACTGTCTCTTATAAGATCTTCAGACCGCAAAACCCTAAGGCCCCGAGTCTCGCCAGGCTATAATGACATTAACCACAAGAACTTGGACCTCCCCAAGAGGGTGTTCATCATAGGGCAGTAAATATGTCAAGCGCTGCCATCCCTCATCGCAGACCCAACAGTCTCTGCAAAACAAGGGTGAGGAAGAGACTGCTTACCTCACGCGAAAGAGCCTCAGGGATGCAGCTGGCTGTATGTGTTTTTGTACCATTAAATCAAAGAAAGTATGTTGTGAAACATAAATAAAATTTTACGAATAATGCCTAAATTTAATTCGAATTGTTGAGCACATTGAAGTTGTATCAATCTAGGTAGCTAATCCAAATTACGCTCCCTGCTGCAGGCCGAGGAAAAAGGACTTTTTAGGAAGAAAAAAAAAAAAGGAAGGCTTTGCACGTGTTGAGCAATATTGTGTTTTTCTTCACTATACTACTGAACAGGTGTCCAGACGCAGGCAAGCTGCACTAATACACAAAACACGATAAACTGATTGCTGTCAAGTACAGAAAGTTTCAGCAATAACCTTTCTTATGGTTTCTCTCGCATCAAGAATAGAGCACTGCTTATAGTTTTCTGTAGGATAGAGCTCAATCTAGGAAGGTCTAAGGTCCGATCCTCAAATATTTCAACTTGTTAATGTGACGTCATTCTGCAAGATGCGGTCACGGCTAAGTTTTAGTTGAGTCTCATTGAGTTTTCCCGTTACACTCTTTGCTTCCTGGTTCTAAGTGAAAATACCGGCACGTGTCAGATAAGATTAACACGATACACTATCGATAAACCTCACTAACTGATGCAAAACGATTTCTGATTAACTGGAAAATTCGGTTTGTACGATATGGTGGGAAGAGCCATTTAAGAAGTAACGGAGAGTCGATTTTACGGTGAAGCGTTCGCAGAAGTATCTTCTTCGGGCGAGTTTACACCATAGTCAAATGAAAAAGTTCCATTAACTTTGCGTCCGAATGCTTTGAAGTGTCCGTTACAATAGCAAGAATTTCTCAGCTTTCTGACTAACGATTGCCTCTGAAGTTTAAGAGATTTCATGCAGTAATGATACTATAATGCTATAATGATACTACACGACTAATTTAACGGCTGATATTTGTCAACCGTGAACGAAGTGAGAGAAATGCAAATGTTTTCGTTGTATATGTCTATATACATATAGATATATATGCTTGCCTTGCTGCCCATAAACGGGCAAAAAAATGTCAACACAATCTTTTGCAGACAGTCAGGTGGGGCGATCTAGATGTAAAAAAACATGAAGCTGGTGACTAAGCACTGTCAGGCTTCCGGCCACCTCGTGGATGATGACCATATGCCACGAGGCATTCTAGTTACGAAATCTTTTGGTAGACACGCATTGTTCTATTTACAAAAATGTAACACAACATTCAGGAGATGCAATGAAGGAATACGTACAACTACCTGTCGTGTTAACCCTATGATACTCACAGTGTAACTACCATAGTCAGTCCAATTTCAAACCTATCCAATGAAATTGACGTCGGTTTATGAAGAAAATTTCTTTTGGCCAAAGAGGTACGCTTATTCGAAAGAATTCGATTTGTCACTGCTTCACTGCCATAACCCGGCGAAATGAATTCTGTTGCCGAGTAGGAGAAAGGTTTTTTCACGCTTCATATGACAATTTTTATTGCTACAAGCATTTGCATTGCTGATCGTTTTCACAGCCTTGTCAACAGTCTTTTGCTAGCCAAGCAAAAGTCTTCGCGCGCTAGTCACAAAGGCACACGGAATTTCGATTGAGGAAGAATATTGACTACTTCCTTATGGACTGACTATATGGTTTTATATCCTTCCAATACAAAGCTAAAAGTTCCCAGTTTAAATATATGTATGTTAAACACATTATAAAATTGAATTTTACTTCAACAAGTATTTTATGATTTTTATTCATGAAATGCAAAGGCTAGAAGTTCACCCTGATTCAGAAAGTAGATCAACACGTACCGTATCGCAACTGCTTGATAGTTTCAGGAGTGTTTTGTTGGTTTTATTTAATACGTAAATATTTTTGGCAAAGATTGAAGGCTTCCAGGTGCTCAAATACAGGGGGTCAATTTTTTTTTTATTTAGCAAGTGAGCAAAAACATCACAATATTTTATTTACTGTGAGATTACGATTTAGGGTTTAACGCATAACTTTCTGGAATGCTGGAATTTCCCATTGCTTTGCCAATCAATTAATTACCCACATAGTGGGTATCGCAACATCCTGTTAGCTTCAGGAAGTGTTGTATGGCTTGGCAGGAGTCATTCACGGATGCTGTCTGTGCTCCGCGCTGCAGCTGCACAAGACGATCTCTAATTAATGGAATCTGTTGCAGCTGTCATGTCTTGCAGACCGTTTAGGCTTCCTCGACGTATCACCAGTATTGCCTTTACGATGAATTTCTGCAGGACCCGACTGAAAGGACTTGCTTGATAGATGTTAGTTGTTGCACACAAAGCTTAAACTGCTGAACTGGGCATATACGTTAGGCGAGCTTGACAGCATCAGAAGAACATGACTCATGGTTAAAATTAAACTTGATTGGAGACAGCTTCTGCCCTCAAACTTGCAAGGCAATACTGAGTAATAATCTACGCTTTACCGACAATGAAATGACAAGGGAATGATATCCATGTACAGTACGTCATACATCTTCAGTAGATGCTGCATGAAGAAGTAACTGACTGTGTAGATTAAAAACATCTGCTGCTAGCACTTCGTCGTTTATCTGATTCTTTATTAAAAAGCCAATATAAATAAATTGATCAAATTAACTTCATGTGTCAGACATCTTTAGACGAGACTAAATAGCACTGTTAGTTATTACACGGTTCGTCAAATTTTTCCGTGTTTCTGTACGATCGAAAACTACTACAAAGTCATTATTGGCCACTGATTTTACATGCTACTGAAACTGGGCCAGCACTTAAAGTTCTTCAGAGCCTCCTAACTGATGTTCTCGTGAGAATAGAGTTACGTAAAGCGTTACCAAATACTCCCAGGAGGCAGGCATTCTGAAAGAACAGCATTAACGAAATATCATAAAACTGAAAGTCATTACATTAGAATGACATCCCGTAGGCAATAACGGTCTACAAATTTTTGTCAGAAAGTGAAATAGATGGAAGTACAGTTCAAAAATATTCCGGTAAATTTTTGCAATATCGGCCAACTCAGTTTGACGAATCTGAATCAGTAATTGCGTTAGATAAAACTGCAGATGTCACGAGTTGAGGAATATCCAGCGCAGGGAATGGATCCTTACGGAGACATAGCGTCATAAATATGTACGAGAAGACCTAAAAAAGGCCGGTGGCATCTTGGTGACATACTGCACTTACGTACTGAAAATGAGAAAAAATAGCAGAATAATGAGCAGGAACCAGTCCTGCCTTTCCTAACGTTGAGTAAAAAGTGCATTATGTGTAGCAAATATGGGTTATACTGCAGCGAGTTGCCCAAAATTATAATATAATACCAAGATTCTTGTAGCAACTCCTTTTTAAAATAGTGTTAAAGGCGCAGCAAAAAATTTCTGTACATTGACTAAGGTGACAGTGAAAGCTATTAGGCTCGATATGCAATGCTAAATGTTTTTGAAGCTAACGAAAACTATTGCGAGCCTTGCGTTTTGGCAGCAACTACGAAGTGCTTACTGTACCGCAATTCATATACAAATATGAACGTACATGCAGGCTACTCCCTGTGACGCGACGATTAGTCATATGTCTGTGTGCAGTGTGAAATTACTCCGGTATTACCTAAGTGACCAAAGTTCCGTAACGATGTGAAATGAAATACCTGAATACAATATCAACTGTAAGAACTACTAACTTCCCATGTCAGGATCCCAAGTTATTACCTCCGCCAAGGAGGTTATGTTTCCGTCGTGTTTGTCTGTCTGTCCTTTTGTCTGTCTGTCACCAAGATAACTAAAAAAATTATGAACCGATTTGAATGAAATTTACAGGGATTGTTAGGTATGTTAGGAGAAACAGATGATTAACTTCTGGTGAAGATAGGGCCATCCGTTTGTTTGTTTGTTTGTCTGCCTCATTTTTCTCAATGCCATAACTCAAAAAGTTATGAATGGATTTTTATGAAATTAACACGAGTTGTTAGGTATGTAACAAAGAGTAAATGACCAAATTTTGGTAATGATCCGTTCTTTCGTTCGTTTGCACTGTTTTTAATTTTATGCTTGTTAGCACAATAACCCAAAAAATAATGAATGGATCTTTATGAAATTTATAGGGTTTGTTAATAATGTTAGAAGACATAAATGATTAAATTTTGGTGCAGATCGGTTTGTTCGTTTGTATGTTTGACTCATGTTTGTCATAACGTTTGTTCGCAGTATAACTCAAAAAGTTATGAACGGATCTTGAAGAAAATTGCACAAGTTGTTATTACTATCAAAAGGCACAATTCATTAGATTTGGAGTTTATAGAAAGAAAATTATGGTTTCAGAGCCAATTTGAATTTTTTGCTACCGTTGCCTCGCTTGGCGTAGGTATGCGCTCTCAGAGTGCTCTAGTTGCTCATAAATTCATGCTTAGATTGACGCAACATGGGGCGTCAATCCATGAAAAATAGATAAAAATAATTGATTTGGTGCATGTTCAGTATTTCCAATTAACTTTCTTGTCTACCGCAGATCATTACCTACTAGTACTAGGTACTGGTAAATCTCCTATAACTATGTATATTTTCAAAAACGTTACTTTTCTATGATGCCATTTATTGTTTGCGATGTCATCTTTAACAACAATAAAATGCGTTAACATCTAAATACTGAGAACTCATCTGAATTAGCTGCCTGCTACGGCGCATGTGTGCCTGGGATAAAATTATTATTGATCTATTATTGTTATCCAGATCCTATATAATTAAATAAAATGTTCCCTAAATTGCAAAAGATAATTCAGCAGGTGGATGTGGAGAACATTGGTAAGAGTAAACGAGTGAGTTCGTGAATAATATTTGAGGCATAACGAAAACTGCAAGAGGAAGAAATGTACGCAAGTGTAGGTTATTGGGCTATGAATTTGCCGTATACTCAACAGTCCTTAGCACTAACAGGTAGTAAAGAAATATTTACTAAGTTTTGCTTCGTTAGAGGATAGCCAGAGTGTAAAATTACTTACTGATGTATTAATGCATAAAACCGAAGTGAAATCGTTCACTTGAGTATAGAATCAGAGGGAGAAGGGAATTCTTCTAAGTGGGGAGATCGTAAAATACAAAATACCAGTTTTTCTCGATCAAGTGAGGTCACCTAACATGATGTACAGTAATGTAGACTTGATGCAAGCAATGGGTAAGGGAATTGTTTCTAGCGTCAAAGCCTTTACTTGTAAGACGAAATGGAGCATATAGTGTATTTGAAGCTCTCCCCGAAAGGGATAGTAGAATGCACGGGGTTTGGAAGAAATTCAACATTATAACTAATATTATCTTTAACTGTCAAATCTGCAGAATCTATTCTTGACACAGCAATGAGAGGGATACTCTCGATGCAACCAATATGGCAGAAAAACACAACCCGCTGAAGCATGTGTTAAAAATACAGCAGAAGGACGCGACACTTTACATGACTATATTGTGCTTCTGATGAATTGACGGGAGGCGGTTCTAGACTCGGAACACAATAATTATATGCCGAAGACTACCGCTTACAAAGAGCGTACGTTGGAGATAAGGAGCACTACGTTGTCACTGAACGCGCTCGACATGATCATGAAAAAGACGCAGCCCCTACACAACTATCGCAATGAAGATGGGTATTCTGCAAGCAATGGGAAATTATTGATTTCTGACGCTGCTTCGCACTAGAGCTGGTAAAATTTATGAAGATCTCAGAAGAAAATGGAAAAAACACAGCCAGTTAATCAAGACTGACTGTCTTACATTAGTAACTGACGGACAGATGACTGACCAGCTCTGGTAGAAGCTATAAAGTTTAGCACCAAGACCTGAAACTCTATTATAGTGTAATAGGTGTTCAGTAATAATAAAGTTCTATTTTCTTTCTACAGTTGTTGATCATGTGTTTTCTCTTGCATTATTACTTGAATATTTGTAATTATTTCATCAATTTATATGCTTGCTAATAGATCTGTTTACAAAGATACACCAATGAAACATTTTTACTTCCATCAGCATTTTTATAATAGTATCTACAGCAAAATTATATGTTCTAATTTTATTCCGCTACGTTTCGAAGAAAATGGAACGTCTTAATTACTCGACCTCTGGATAATGCGTCGCAGACCACGTACGGGACTATCACGATATTGACAATCCGTCAGTAATAGGTATTTTCTCAAAGCACGAAAGTGTTTTAATAAAACGATATCAGCTGACGCCTGTGGAAAAATGTATTCGTTATTGCTCGGAGTATTTACGGATAACTTGTAAAACCGCTCCCTACTCATGTCTCAATCTGCACAATATACAACATAGTATGTATTGTCGGTAGGGAACACATTGATAATGAACTCGGTCTTAAGGATTGCAAGGAATTGCACTGTCCATCCGACATTGTACACGGACTTACAAACTGATACATGTCAATTGACTAAGGTAGTTGACATAATTCTCGTCATAGAGTAATGCCAGTAAGCTAGGCCGAAAAATATCGGTATTTGTGGCACTGCGCCATAACAAAAACCTCAGTATTATATTTCGCTTTTCATTATTTTGTTACATGGAATACAAGAGCTAACTGCCAATCATGTCCATTATAAATTATTTATTTTTACTTTCACAGAACACCCCTACACTTCTGTAGGAGTGCCATCATGATTTTTTACTTCCATGAAGATAAGGAAATATGAGACCTGATGCATTAATATTATTTTCTAAAAAACTTTTATTGCACTTTTATGGCAGATTATAGCTCATAGCAGGTTGGTAAGAAAGTAATGTAGTAAATTTATTGTCATTTCTGCTGTAGCTTCTTGGTTAATAGTCTTAAAGTCTCTAAATGCCTCCATGACTCCTTCTGAAGTAATGATTAACTACAGTCCAGTCGGAAATTATGGGTGTGATTATAGTAGAACAACCGTGATTATGGTCGAGACTTTGGTTGCTTATTATCGAAATATCCTCCATATTCAACCATTTATGGGGTGCAGTATGGTAGAGATATGTCACAACCTTCGACCATATTGTCAATTATAATTCCCAACCATAAATACCCAATTACAACTATTAGGGCTTTAACTGCACAACCATGATCTACCATAGTGAACCGTAGAAAAACACCATTCACAACCCAAATCGACTGTGTTCAGCGAATGATGCAACTATATTCTACCAAGATAAACTTTATTCACTGTTGACATATTATGCAGTCGATGCCTGCTTTGTTTCCTGATGATTAGTTGCTTTTAATAATAGTAGTTTAATTATTACGTACGTTCAAGGCCTGCAGCTCAGAATGGTCTAAGGCTCTAAACTTCAGAACGATGCTAGAGCAGGAGCTTGAACCAGTCGGTGCAGTTAACGCACGTTTATATGTAACTTCTTTAACTCTGAGTCGGTACAGAGCTACTCTACCTAGTTTAGAAGAAGTCACTACTCTGGTGAAAATTTTGGGGCCTACCCGTTTTCAGGGCACGAGTACGAAAGGTTAAATGTCTCATAAAACTTAACATCTTCCACATAAAGCTAACGGGAATAATTTCTTGATGAATCCTACAGATATAAACTGAATGAACACAGAAATGGATGTCAATATTTGATCAAGGATTGCAATACTATTTAGCAAGGGATACAACAATTGTAAATAATGGGTAACTGCGGTAAAGTGGCTTAGTGTAAAAAAAAATCGGTAAAGAATAGATAAAAATAACGCCAAGGCCGTTAGTATCCGTATATACCCTGCAATTTTTACATTTCATTGACAGGAGAGAAAGACTGAAAATATGCACAATTTTTTCACTATGATATGAATTTTTAGATGCTTCGCATTCAATCTTATAGTCATACAATATTATTTTGCTCGATAATGTTGGGAATTCTAGCCATGTTTTTAAAATCCACGGCAATCCATACATATTCTGTTCCATATAATGGGAGGAATTCCTTTCATGATCGTACGTACGGAAATCGGTTGATAAGCTACTATAGTTATGCTCTAGCATATGCTCTACCATATATAGTCTTTAAATATCCTTGTATATACAACCATCTACCATACATAGCCGTCAAACATCCATGTACTACCACAGACCTTCGTTTTCTGACCAACCTTAGAAAAACCAATATCGCCTCCACCAATGTCGACCTAAATATACTAAAATCAACGTTATGTTATGGTCGACCTATCTACCATATTGTTTCATCATTTATAATCGACTTTAATCTCTCATACACCACTATATTCTACTATAACAATAACCATAATTTCTGACTGGGAGTATATTAGATAGATTTTGTTGGTTCATTGTTTAAAAAGTGGATTCTAATGAGCAGCATTCAGTACACTGTATGCTTTACAAGTATAAAAAGTAAATTCTACAAGCGGCAAAACTTTTCGAAAAATGCCAACAGTGTTTGCTAAATTTTCGTTTGGAGATTTTAATATGAAGGATCATCCACCATTAGCAAAACCAAAGTTAATTAATAAAAAGCCCTTAAGGATAAAGTAGAGGCCTTTACAAAGTTCACCAGAAAAACATTAGCTCCACGATTCAATACAACTTATACACAAATTTCAACCTTCATGAACCAGGGAAAATATCATAACCTTGATAATTAGCTCTCCATAATTTGATTGCTGCCCAACAAAGCCAAAGTTTTACTGCTTGCACATCTTTTCTTTCAAGGAACTAGAGGGATCCATTTTTGAAAAGAACTGTCACACAAAACGAGAAATGTTATTGACAGC
>LQNS02277220.1:4294348-4308555 GCA_001587735.2 Parhyale hawaiensis | reverse complement strand
TTGTATGGCTTGGCAGGAGTCATTCACGGATGCTGTCTGTGCTCCGCGCTGCAGCTGCACAAGACGATCTCTAATTAATGGAATCTGTTGCAGCTGTCATGTCTTGCAGACCGTTTAGGCTTCCTCGACGTATCACCAGTATTGCCTTTGCGATGAATTTCTGCAGGACCCGACTGAAAGGACTTGCTTGATAGATGTTAGTTGTTGCACACAAAGCTTATAACTGCTGAACTGGGCATATACGTTAGGCGAGCTAGCTTGACAGCATCAGAAGAACATGACTTATGGTTAAAATTAAACTTGATTATAGACAGCTTCTGTCCTCAAACTTGCAAAGGCAATACTGAGTAATAATCTACGCTTTACCGACAATGAAATGACAAGGGAATGATAATCCATGTACAGTACGTCATACATCTTCAGTAGATGCTGCATGAAGAAGTAACTGACTGTGTAGATTAAAAGCATCTGCTGCTAGCACTTCGTCGTTTATCTGATTCTTTATTAAAAAGCCAATATAAATAAATTGATCAAATTAACTTCATGTGTCAGACATCTTTAGACGAGACTAAATAGCACTGTCAGTTATTACACGGTTCGTCAAATCTTACCGTGTTTCTGTACGATCGAAAACTACTACAAAGTCATTATTGACCACTGATTTTACATGCTACTGAAACTGGGCCAGCACTTAAAGTTCTTCAGAGGCTCCTAACTGATGTTCTCGTGACAATAGAGTTACGTAAAGCGTTACCAAATACTCCCAGGAGGCAGGCATTCTGCAAGAACAGCATTAACGAAATATAATAAAACTGAAAGTCATTACATAAGAATGATATCCGGTAGGCAATAACGGTCAACAAATTTTTGTCAGAAAGTGGAATAGATGGAAGTTCAGTTCAAAAATATTCCGGTAAATTTTTGCAATATCGGCCAACTCAGTTTGACGAATCTGAATCAGTAATTGCGTTAGATAAAACTGCAGACGTCACGAGTTGAAGAATGTCCAGCGCGGGGAATGGATCCTTACGGAGACATAGCGTCATAAAAATGTGCTAGAAGACCTAAAAAAGTCCAGCGGCATCATGGTGCCATACTGCACTTACGTACAGAAAATGAGAAAAAATAGCAGAATAATGAGCAGGAACCAGTCCTGCCTTCCCTAACGTTGAGTGAAAGGTGCAATAGCAATATATGTAGTGAATATGGGTTTTACTGCAGGGAGTTGCCCAAAATTATAATATAACACCAAGATTCCTGTAGCAACTCTTTTTTAAAATAGTGTTAAAGGCCCAGCAAAAAAATTCTGTACACTGACTAAGGTGACAGTGGAAACTATTAGGCTCGATATGCAATGCTAAATGTTTTTCAAGCTAACGAAAACTACTGCGAGCCTTGCGCTTTGACAGCAAGTACGAAGTGCTTACTGTAAGCAATTCATATACAAATATGAACGTACATGCAGGCTACTCCCTGTGACGCGACGATTAGTCATCTGTATATGTGCAGTGTAAAATTACTCCGGTATTACCTAAGTGACCTTAATTTCGTAACGATGTGAAATGAAATGCCTTAATACAACTGTAAGAACTACTAACTTCCCATGTCAGGATCCCAAGTTATTACCTCCGCCAAGGAGGTTATGTTTTCGTCGTGTTTGTCTGTCTCTTTGTCTGTCACCAAGATAACTCAAAAAGTTATGAACCGATTTGAATGAAATTTACAGGGATTGTTAGATATGTTAAGAGGAACATATGATTAACTTTTGATGAAGAGATGTCCATCAGTTTGTTTGTTTGTTTGCCTCATTTTTCTCAACGCCATAACTCAAAAAGTTAGGAATGGATTTTCATGAAATTAACACGAGTTGTTAGGTAGGTATATTACGAAAAATGACCAAGTTTTGGTAATGATCCGTTTGTTCGTTCCTTTGTCACTGTTTTTAATTTTATGCTTGTTAGCACAATAACTCAATAAACAATGAATGGATCTTTATGAAATTTATAAGGGTTGTTAATAATGTTAGAAGACATAAATGATTAAATTTTGGTGCAGATCGGTTTGTTCTTTTGTATGTTTGACTCATGTTTGTCATAACATTTGCTAGCAGAATAACTCAAAAAGTTAAGAACGGATCTTCAAGAAAATTGCACACGTTGTTATAACTATCAAAAGGCACAAATGATTACATTTTGGAGTTTATACAAAGAAAATTATGGTTTCAGAGCCAATTTTGAATTTTTTGCTACCGTTGCCTCACTTGGCGGAGGTATGCGCTCTCAG
This sequence comes from Parhyale hawaiensis, assembly GCA_001587735.2. Taxonomy (NCBI): domain Eukaryota; kingdom Metazoa; phylum Arthropoda; class Malacostraca; order Amphipoda; family Hyalidae; genus Parhyale; species Parhyale hawaiensis. The sequence continues at coordinate 4,306,272 of LQNS02277220.1, read as the reverse complement.
AGTACTCTAGTTGCTCATAAATTCATGCTTAGGTTGAGGCAACATGGGGTATACTCGTATCTTTGCAGTGATGCTTCGTGATAGAGCTATCCATGAAACATGGATAAAATAATTGATTTGGTGCATGTTAAGTATTTTCAACTAACTTTCTTGTCTACCGCCGATCATTAGTTACTAGTAGTTGGTACTGGTAATTCTCTTATAACTATGTACATTTTCAAAAACGTTGCTTTTCTATGATACCGTTTATTGTTTGCGACGTCATCTTTAACAACAATAAATTGCGTTAACATCTAAATACTGAGAACTCATCTGACTTAGCTGCCCTGCTACGGCGCATGTGTGCCTCGGATAAAATTAATATTGATCTATTATTGTTATCCAGATCCTATATAATTCAATAAAATGTTCCCTAATTTGCAAAAGATAATTCAGCAGGTGGGTGTGGAGTACATTGGTAAGAGTAAACGAGTGATTCGTGAATAATATTTGAGGCACAACGAAAACTGCAAGAGGAAGAAATGTACGCAAGTGTAGGTTATTGGCTATGAATTTGCCATAATCAACAGTCCTGGGCACTAAGAGTAGTAAAGAAATATTTACTAAGTTTTGTTTCGTTAAAGGGTAGCCAGAGTGTAGAATTACTTACTGATGTATTAGTGCATAAAACCAAAGTGGAATCGTTCACTTGGGTATTGAATCAGAGGGAGAAGGGAATTCTTCTGAGCGGGGAAATCGTAAAATACAAAATACCAGTTTTTCTCGATTAAGTGAGATCATCTAAGATGATGTACAGTAATGTAGACTGGTTGCAAGCAATGGGTAAGGGAATCGTTTCTAGCTTCAAAGCCTTTTACTTTTACGACGAAATGGAGCATATAGTGTATTTGAAGCTCTCCCGGAAAGGGATAGTAGAATGCACGGGGTTTGGAAGAAATTCAACATTATAACTAATATTATCTTTAACTGTCGAATCTGCAGAATCTATTCTTGATACAGCAATGAGAGGGATACTCTCGATGCAACCAATGTGACAGAAAAGCACAACCCGCTGAAGCATGTGTTAAAAATACAGCAGAAGGACGCGACACTTTACAAGACTATATTGCGCTGCTGATGAATTGACAGGGGAGGCGCTTCTAGACTCGGAACACAATAATTATATACCGAAGACTACCGCTTACAAAGAGAGTGCGTAGGAGATAACGAGCACTACATTGTCATTGAATGCGCTCGACATGTTCATGACAAAGACGCAGCCCCTGCACAGCTATCACAATGATGATGGGTATTCTGCAAGCAATGGGAAATTATTGATTTCTGAGGCTGATTCGCACTAGAGCTCGTAAAATTTATGAAGATCAGTGACTGACTGACTGCCTTATAATAGTAACTGACGGACTGATGACTGACGAGCTCTTGTAGAAGCTATAAAATTTAGCACCAAGATATGAAACTCTATTACAGTGTAATATATGTTCACCAAAAATAAAGTTCAATTTTCTTTCTACAGTTTTTGATAATGTGTTTCATCAATTTGTATGCTTGCCAATAGATCTGTTTACGAAGATACACCGATGAAACATTTTGCCTTCCATCCGCATTTTTATAATAGTATCCACATCAAAAAGATATGTTCTAATTTTATTCCGCTACGTTTGGAAGAAAATGGAACATTTTAATTATTCGACCTCTGGATGATGCGGCGCAGGCCACGTATGGAACTGTCACGGTATTGACGATCCGTCAGTAGTAGGTATTTTCTCAAAGCACGAAAGTAATCTAATAAAACGATATCAGCTGATGCCCAGTCGGAAATTATGGTTGTGATTATAGTAGAACAACCATGATTATGGTCATGACTTTGGTTGTTTATCATCGAAATATCCTCCATATATATATATCAACCATCTATGGGGTGCAGTATAGTAGAGATATGTCACAACTTTCGACCATATTATCAACCATAGTTCCCAACCATAAATACCCAATTACAACTCTTAAGGCTTTAGCTGCACAACCATGATCTACCATAGTGAACCGTAAAAAACACCATTCACAACCAAAATGGACTGTGTTCAGCGAATGATACATCTATATTCTACCAAGATAAACTTATTTCACTGTTGACATATTATGCAGTCGATGCCTGCATTGTTTGTTGATGATTAATTGCTTATAATAATATTAATAGTTTAATTATTACGTACGTGTAAGGACTGCAGCTCAGAATGGTCTAAGGCTCTAAACTTCAGAACGATGCTAGAGCAGGAGCTTGAACCAGTCGGTGCAGTTAACGCACGTTTCTATGTAACTTCTTTAACTCTAAGTCGGTGCAAAGCTACTCTACCCAGTTTAGAGGAAGTCACTACTCGGGTGAAAATTTTCAAGCCTACCCGTTTTCAGGACACGAGTACGAAAGGTTAAATATCTCATAAAACTTAACATCTTCCACATAAAGCTAACGGGAATAATTTCTTGATGAATCTTTACAGATGTAAACTGAATGAACATAAAAATTAATGTCAATATTCGATCAAAGCTTGCAATACTATTCAGCAAGGGATACAACTGATTAAATGATGGGTAACTACGCTAAAGTGGCTAAGCGTAAAAAAAAACTGTAAACAATAGATAAAAATAACGTTAAGGCCGTTAGTGTCCATAAATACCTTGCATTTTTTACATTTCATCGACAGGAAATAAAAGACTGAAAATATGCACAATTTTTGCACTATGATATGAATTTTTAGATGTTTCGCAATCAAACTTATAGTCATACAATATTATTTTGGTTGATAATATTGGAAATTCTTGCCGTATTATAAAAATCCATGGCAATCCATACATATTCTACCCCATTTAATGGGAGGAATTCCATTCATGATCGTACGAACGGAAATCAGTTTGATAAGCTACCATAGTTATGGTCTAGCTTGTGCTCTACCATATAATAATTATAGTCTTTAAACATCCTTGTGCAACCATCTACAATATATAGTCGTCAAACATTCATGTACTACCATAGACCTTCGTTTCCTGACCAACCTTAAACAACCAATGTCGCCTCCACCAGTATCGGCCTAAATATACTAAAATCAACGTTATGTTATGGTCGACATATCTACCATAGAGCTTCATCATCCATAATTGTCTTTAATCTCTCATACACCACTATATTCTACTATAATAACAACCATAATTAATTTCCGACTGGCTGCCTGTGGAAGAAATGTATTCGTTATTGCTCGGAGTATTTAAGGATAATTTGTAAAACAGCTCCCTATTCATGTCTCAATCTGCACAATATACAACCTAGTAAGTATTGTCGGTATGGCACATTGATAATGAAATCGGTCTTAGGGATTGTAAGAAATTCCACTCCCCATCCGGCATTGTACACGGACTAACAAAACTGATACATGTCAATTGACTAAGGTAGTTGAAATAATTCTCGTCATAGAGTAACGCCATTAAGCTAGGCCGAAAAAAAACAGTGTTTGTGGCACTGGGTCATAATACAACTTCAACAATATATCGCTCTACATTATTCTGCTACATGGAGTATAAGCCCTAACTGCCAATCATATCCATTATAATTTATTTATTTGTACTTTCAGATAACAATTTAGTATGCCATAGTTCTCTTATTATCTCGACTTACTGTAGACGGAGCGAACACTTAATTATGTAGAAGTGCCATCATCATTTTTGACTTCCATGAAAATAAGGAAAGATGAGACGTGATGTAATAATATTATTTCCTGAAAAAAACTTTTATTACACTTTTGTGGCAGATTATAGCTCATAGCAGGTTGGCCAGAATGTATTGTTGTGAATTTATTGTCAGTTCTGTAGTATCTTCTTGGTTAATAGTCTTAAAATCTGTTTGGTTTAATTCAGTTTTCTCTAAATGCCTCCTTCACTCCTTCTGACGTAATAATGAACTATATTAGATATACTTTATTGGTTCATCGTTCAATAAGTAGATTCTAATGACCAGCATCTAGAACAGTGTATGCTTTATAAGCATAAAAAGTAAATTCTACATGCGGCAAAACTTATTGGACGCATGCTTACTGAAAGTGCCAGATAAACCTGCTGTAAGCGGCTATGTGACTGTGGGGATAACTCGCTGTTAGCCACCCCGCTGGTCACAGACTGCAGCATCATCTCTGCACAAGATGGGCGGCGTGCGAAACGTTGCCTGGACCTCATCCGAAATATCATCAAAGGTATCAAAGGTAAAATGCCAACAGTGTTTGCTAAATTTTCGTTTGGAGATTTAATATGAAGGAGCATCCACCGTTAGTAAAACCAAAGTTAATTAATAAAAAGCCCTTAAGGATAAAGTAGAGGCCTGTACAAAGTTAACCAGAAAAGCATTAGCTCCACGATTCAATACAACTTATACACAAATTTCAACCTTCATGAACCAGGGAAAACATCATAACCTTGATAATTAGCTCTCCATAATTTGATTGCTGCCCAACAAAGCCAAAGTTTTACTGCTTGCACATCTTTTCTTTCAAGGAACTAGAGGGATCCATTTTTGAAAAGAACTGTCACACAAAACGAGAAATGTTATTGACAGCAATACTCAACACACACACACACACAAAACTGTGAATAGATTACAGTCCACAACAAGTTCTAATGCGTGAACTATACTAGAGACAGATCGTGGTATGTTATCTACACAACCCCAATTTTTTTTCTGAAGTAGGCCTTTAAAAGCTAGTTCTATAGCTGGCTAGAAAAGGCTAGTTATTTGAAAAAAGAAGAAAACTATTGCTAAGATTAAAATTTCCTCTTATATGACTTTCTTAAATAAAGTACCTACGTTCGATAAAACATTACTTTCCGTCCAAACTAATTTAATAATTGCAATACATTTATTAAGACTAAGACTTACTGGTTTATACAAACGTGGAAATGGAATGTCAATGAATTACTTGTTTCAGCACATCTTGCATTACCCTTACGTGGATGCAATGTAAGGGCCACTTGTGGATTATTTTATTACGGTCCTGTTATGTATCTGACTCACTTTCAAAACAATACTTCATTACTATCATTTAGCGGAGTTTCAAGGAACTTATCGAAATGTATACTGTAGCTGATAATTCGTTACGACGTCCTCGTATACCGATGGTGCCGCCCAATCTTTTGCTCCGATGCGACAAAAAAAAGGTAATGTAACCATAAACCTCGGATGCTAAGCCCCAAAATCTAGACCAATCGTGTCTAAAATGCGCACTGGAGCCTGTAAAGTTACGATTTTCTCATTGACTCCAGCCATACCTTAATTCTCACAACCTATATATTACAAAACACAAGTTCAGGTGATATCGATATGTAATTAGTAAAACTTCACTGCGATCCAAGCGTTTTTCTACGCAGGAGTAGACTGCGGCCGATAAAAGTTACGATATCCTCGTTGACTCCTGCCACCACCCAATCTTATTTTATACCTCGGCCAGAGGGTAACCATACACCCCGCACTATATAACAAGATCCTGCTGGCCAGGCAAAAGTGCACAAAAGTTTTCTTTCTGGTTACTGGTGCTTCTCTCAGCTTCTGGCCTTCCTTGCGTAGCTCCCATGAGGAAAAAGCAGTAGGCATTCTTTACGGACTCTCTACTCTATTCTTTTTTAAAAGCCTTAGGGGTCTAAAACTTCCTTGGTTTCAGTTTAAGCTTAAATAAACGAGCTACAGACGTTCTTTAAAAAATTGTTTTCCAACTTGAATAAAAGATAATTCCGGTCTTTGTTCATTACCAGCTTTAAACATTTGGAATTGGCGGCTCTTTCTTTTCTTTAGCAATAACATTTACTAATTCGAAGACACGGAGTCACGTGTAATGTAGCGGCTACAGCATATTCACCACCAGCAACTGGTCCGATAAACAGTTGTTGATATAAATTCCTTGTTTTCATGTTTCATGAATCGTGTGCCCAGTTACTTCCGCCAAGGAGGTTATATTTACGACGAGTATACCTGTGTGTCTGTCTGTTTGTCTCTATGTCTGTCTGTCACCAAGATAACTCAAAAAGTTATAGACGATCTTAACGAAATTTACTTCAATTGTTAGGTATGTTAGGAACAGATCAATAACTTTTGATGAGGATTCGTTCCTCCGTTCGTTTCTCTGCCTCATTTTTGCAGTAATTACTCCAATGAAGTATGAAATTCACATGAGTTAATAGGTATATCATGAAAAGTAAATGACCCAAATTTATGATGACGGTTTGTTCGTTCGCTTGTATGACACCGTGTTTAATTTTATGCTTGATAACACAGTTACTCAGAAAGTTATGAATGGATCTTAATGAAATTTACAGGAGTTGTTAGTATTGAAAAAGTTACGAATAGATGTATGTGAAATTTACAGGATTGTTAGTATTGTTAAAAGACATAAAATACTAAATTTTGGTGATGATCGGTTGGTCTGTTTGTGTGTTTTACTAATGTTTATCAGCATGCTTTTTGCAGCTTAACTGAAAAAGTAATGAACGGACCTTCAAGAATATTTCTTAAACTGTTAATATGTACTGTTAAAATACACAAATAATTAGATTTTGGTGTTGATACAAAGAAAATCATGGTTTCAGAACCAATTTGAATTTTTCGTAACCGTTGCATTGCTTTTCGGAGGTATGCGCTCTCAGAGTGCTCTCTAGTTAGATATAAAACAGTCTTTTGCACTTCTGCGGAAATGATTACTCGCCTATTCTATGCAGCAGAATCACAGTGAAACATCCCCCAGAGAGCAGTCCCTGGTGCACGATGCGAATTCATTCGACCCTTTGCTTGGTCCATCCAATCAAGCGAAACGTAGAAAAATTTTTATTCCTTAGAAAATAATCACAGCGGCAGCCTCCACTGAAAGTCCGCTGGTTGTCAATAGCGAGGGCGCTGATGAAAAATGCGTTCGGAATCTGGAGGCGACCTTCTTATTTCAACGCGCAGGTGCCGACGTGAGACAGATTATGGACTGAGCTGCTTTAAAGTCGCGTGGGAAGCTGCTGCTGCGGCTGTGAAAAATTACTCCTGTGAGCCCTTATTTACAGCGTGTACAGTCTGGCTGTCGGGCTCAAAAGAGCGTCTCTAAAATATGAAACCGTAATGGAGAATTATTATTTTCGCCGAGCTGGTTTTGTTAGCATTTATCTTGCCTATAATATATATATATGCAACGTAACCAATACGTTTCGGTCTGTTTATGATGAAAGGAATCAAAACGGTTCACAGTCACACACGTTCCAATTACTACGAGTTCAGATATACAGTGACCTTTTCGGCACGTTGGTAGCAGCTCATAACGAACCACTGGATGACCTGTCCACCAGACACAAAGCATAATCTTGCATGGGTGCATCGGCGGTGTTGCGGTGTGAGGGATAGCATCCTGGGGTGACAACCAATGTTTGGAACGCTTGGGAGTTGCTACTTTCGGCTGTCCGGCTCTGTATTGGGGCTACAAGAACACTTGTAGCCACAATATAGAGCGGTCTCTATAATTCTTGTAAGGCCAGTGTTGAAGACAAGCATGCAGTCTGCGAAGTACAGTACAATAGCCGGTCCCGCTCCTCCCACAGCGTCACAGCAGCAGTTCAACTTGCTACGCTTACCTCTAATATGGATGCTCACAGTCTTCACGAAATAATTACTACCCAATATGTCACAAATGCACAGTCCGACTCCTACCTGGGAATATCCAAGAGGCAGCTCACAGCCTCGCAAACCACCTACATACTGTGATAATATTAATAATGCCTTTTTGAAATCAGATCGTATTTCACAAGGTTCAAATTAGCAAAGAGACATGCACATGAAGCTATATGAATGACATAGAAATCAGATAAATTTAAGCCCAAGCTCTTTGATAGACTACTATTCTGTTATAACGCAACTAACATAATCTACTATCGAATATTTAACATAAGTATCATTGCTAACTTCTCCGGTCACAGTATTTATTTACCGTATTAATTATTTACCCAATTAAAAAAAATGCCAGATTGTGAACTGCCTTCCTGGCTATTTCCAGGTGCGAGTGGGACTATAAATCTGCGGTTAGCTGATAATTATGCAGACACTCACTCGAACACAAGAATGCATTCGAACACTACCATCCGTCATGAGACTCCTGCCAGAGAATTCTGATTAACAGACAGCGCTTTGTTTATGTGCGTCGGGAATCAAACGCTAAAGCTCGCTAAGAGGAACTGTGCTGTATTTTGGTACTGATTATTACATTGAGAACAATTTGTTCGGATGCGAAGTAAAGCCAGTTGACTTTTATTCGTATTTCATCTCTGACTAAGATTGACTGAGTAAGCCGTGTATTTTTCATAATAACGTTAAGCAGAAATTATATTTAACAATTTTCACTTATATTTTTACAAAGATAATAAAGTACCAGCTCAGGAAATGTTAATGAACGTTCTGCTGTATCAACTGGCCATCAAATAGATAACTAAATGTTTGCAACATGGATTTGAGTCTTCCTACTACACATCGGTTTCAAAGTATTTACGAGTATATGCAAAAGGTCTTCAAAGGTTACGAGCACACGCAACATGTCTAAGTGTTTACGAGCACGTGCACTTATCATTAAGGGAGACGAGTAAATTCGCCCGGTAAATATGCTTCCAAGTGTTTACGAGGGCCCACAATAAATTTGGATTATTCATGAGCATCCGTAACCAGTGGCAAGTGGTTACAAGCACACCCAATATGAACTCCAATTTCGTAGACAGCCGCAACATATCTCAGAATTTAGTGTAGAAGCACACACATGTCCAACACATCCTTGAAAACACACAACAGGTCTTACGTGTTTTGGAGCAGACTTGCCACGTTCTCAGCATCCACGATCGCACAAGATATGCATGCCTTGAGTGTTTTCAGACGTTTAAATCAAACGTAAAGTGAATCAAGCTCTTAACCTCTCAAGCTAATGGTGTTTCCCTTATCCCGTCCCCTGCTCTGGCTTTAATAACCCTAAGATTTTTCGCTTCAGGTCTCAGCATGATCGATTCGTAACTACGGGAGCAGCTACAGAAATTGCTCATTTTCTCGCGTCGCAGGCCCCAGGAAAACATTTCTGGATTGAACTGTCATTGGCATGTCGCTGTTATTGCGCACATGCGATTGTTCATTACGATATAAAGCAGCGCTACGTATATTGAGATCATGAATTTCCCGTCTTTGTCTCTTACGATTAAAAGGCTGCTGATATCTGATAAATTGTTGTCGCGCAAATTTGCATCAATGGTAGTGAGACGCAGTATATAATAGTTACGTCTGCCATTATAATTGACGACAGAAAATTAGTACGGTCAATGTTATTTTTAAATCCAATTGTTTTTTGTTTATTTTGTTTTCTTATGTACAGTAGGTGAAGTGATCCATTTTAAGACTTTTTCATGAATAACGTTTTTGAGCAGAAGCTTAGGTTTCAAGATATTGGGCTTTGAAGTTCCCATTGTGTTCCTATGAGAGAAGATTGCCGGCGCGGTTAGAGCCTTGCCAGCGACTGCATAGGAATCTACCTAACCTAGTTTAGGTTAGTTTATGTTCCTGTGGGGTCATCGGATATTTTTCCCATAGAAAAACAATGGCAACTTCAAAGTCAAATGTCTCAAAAGCTAAGCATCAGCTCCAAAATTGTTATTCATTAAGAGTATCAAATGGCTCAGAAAAATGAAAAAAATGAGTTTGATATAAAAGTAACATTCATCATTAGTACTTTAGAAAAACCCCCGTTGTTGAAAGGCCCCGTCAAGCCGTGAAAGTTTCACCGGTTCGCTACGCCCTTGAATTTCTTCCTATCCTAAACAACTAATACTACCGAGGATTGAATACTATTCACCTCTTTGGATGCCAAACAAACGGAAATACTTAGAGCGCTTTGAGGCTATCCAACGATCGTTTACTGCCGAACTCCGGGGCATGTAAGATTTAAACTATCAAGAAAAACTTGCTCAACTTCAAATGTACTCCATTCAAAGGAGATCGAGCGCTTTACGATCATATATGTTTGAAAAATTCTAGAAGGAATTACTGTCAACGTCAATGGACGAATCCAGGCCAGACACTCAGACCGTATTGGTCGCACTTGTGACTTGCGACTTCCGATCAAAACTGGTGGTGATGCAATGGCCACAAAGAATTCTAATAGTTTCGCAGTTCGAGGGGCGAGATTATTCAATAAAATGGCACATCATATCCGAAATGTCACCGGTACAGAGACTGCGAAATTTAAAAACTTACTTGACGCATACTTACTGAAAGTGCCAGATAAACCTGTTGTAAGCGGCTACGTGAACTGTAGGGATAACTCGCTGTTAGCCATCCCGTTGGTCATGTATCGACTGCAGCATCATCTCTGCGCAAGATGGGTGGCGTGTATAACGCCACCTGGACCTCATCCGAAGTATCATTAAGGTATCTTATTATATAGTTTCATCGGTACGCTACGCCCTTGAAATTCGTCATATCTTATTCCCGTTAAGCGTGACAAGAAAGATATAAATATATTTATACATGATAACATGGCATCAACTATTGAATAGTGCTGATGATAATGCATTATTGAAGTAAATGTAAGCAATATAACGTATAAATTGTAAACGACGGTACCAAATTACATAAACCACCAGGCACAAGCAAATACAAACTAACTCGCTATGTACTCCATCGTTAAACAGCAAAGTTAAGCTTGGCAAAGAGGGCAAAAAATATCGCTGAATGGCCATACATGTCAAAATGATATTGATTGAACGACATACTTTGAAGAAAATAATGCGATAAAAGTCATGGTATACATGATAACGAACGAAAAATTTCGTCGATGCTTTTAGTCAATGTTACCAATTGAAGCATGCCATTGGGTTTGTTATTAGGACGGATTCAAACGTAATTTATACTCCAAAATCTAGTTTGAATCCGTAAGCTTAATAACATTGAACTTTCAAAATTATTTCGATATAACATAGGTTATTTTTGGACAGTTTTTGTGCACAGTCATGAAAGATTACAAAGTTGTAGGTGGGAATGAATTTTCACTCTACATTATACAAACCTTGAGCAGGGAACTCCGTTGCAAGCAGTAGATGGTCACGGATATAACGAACATCATCGATCTGCCACTGCCCTTGCAGTTTATTGCTAAAGCAATTAAATTGACATTAGTGTAAGTAAATGAAACTTCTGCTTGGATATTACTGCCCAAACAAATTTCATGGTCATCCCTCAAGGCTAAGCGGCACCCAATTTTTGCTTCTGGGCCGGCCAAAAATTCTGTTAAGGTGATTACAGTGAGTCATGGTAAGTCTTGATGAGTGTCTATGAAAAAGTGGATTTTGATAATTGCAACAACACGTTACGCAAAATTGACACACGTGGATCCTGGGCACAGCTCTAAATCTTACTTTTGTGTTTTCCTGCCAGATGCATCCAGATGAAATACACTTCTTAAATTGCAGCTCTACTGGAGCGTTGCACAAGCTCATTCGAATTGCTGCAAGTCGTACAGGTGGTTGTCTATTCACGAATGCGAGTGAGACCGGCAGACTCACAGTAAGTTCCTTTCGTCGTTATTCGGAACAACACCTAATTCTGTAACTGAAGCTTGTTTTAGTTCAAGTGTGATTGTATATTTCATCGGATAATTATGTTTATTATTAAGCTTTTGCCAGAGTTACTGCAACGCTGACAGATCCACTACTAAATTTTTACAAGAGATATATTAAGAGTTTTAAGCATCCATTATTATTATTATTATTATTATTAAATCACACCAGGCTGGCGACGTAGGAACGGAGAAACTCCATGAAGTTAACAAACCCCCACGCAACCAGCCCAGCGGGTGGAGAAAACAAAAGAATGAAAAGAAGAAGATCCGAGATCACAG
>LQNS02277220.1:4245820-4264244 GCA_001587735.2 Parhyale hawaiensis | reverse complement strand
TGTCTACAAAGGCGCCTTTTTACATCAATTAGAGTTTTGAAGCTTCGAGCATCCAATTAAGATGAATGGAGTAAGCTCTAATGGAGGCAACGCGGAGGCTGGAGCCAGCTGGGACTGAGTAGCAGCGAGTGTCATCTTCTCTTGCTCTTCACGTTAGTGGAAATGTAAGCGAAATGGTTGCAAGAATTTGGTGTTACTAAGGAGCAATGTAAATGAAATGGCGTTCCGGAATAGTATGTTGCCTACTTCAAATGAGGTGTCAGATTAGAATAGATTATCTTAGGCAAGAAATGTCAGGACACGTTCTGTTCAGGTAGAATTAGTGCCTGAGTTAACTTGTAGGCACACATATTACACCGGATTCCCAGGTGGGCCCCATGCTATATCGGTACATGAAAAGGTACTATAGTTGCTAGGAGAAAATAGGCTTAGTACGATGCACACTGATGCAATATTATGACGTTACCTAGTGGAACCATGCGACATGTGTTTGCAGTAGTATTTGCAAGTGACAATACTCATGATATGGTTACAATATTATGATATTACAAAGTAACAATAGTCGTGATACGGTTACAATATTATGCTGCTACTGTCAATACTTGTGATATGGTGACAGTATTATGACGCTAGCAGTGGCAGCAAAACCGACGTTGTACACACGTCGGGACCTTTCAACCCCCGACCCATCAAAATATGACGGACGGACACACACAGACGCGTTGAAAACGACTCATCCGCGGACTGTTTTCTGACTGCGACATCATCGTTCTAGACTGCAGATCCCAAGCCAGTGTTCCTTTCTGCCATAGGTTTGAACTCGTACCACTGTGACTGGTTGGGTTTAGTATCTCCAACTGAACGCCACGGTGATGCTGCTTTCCAGTGTTGTACCTTGTCCGGTTGCGTGCAGCTTACCTAGGCACCCGTTCGTATCGCTGAAATTTGTTTTTTTTTTTACATTGTTATGATTGATGTCCCTGATTTGATCACTGTTTCAATGGGCTCACCTGTTCGCACCTTGGCTCACTCCCACATTGTCTTATCGTTGGGAGTGAACCAGGTCGTGCCTGTGGCTGAGATCAGGAGGGGGTGTATGTCAAGAATTGAGCTAATTGGCATGCTATTGCTGACCCTGTAAAGGAGTTTCCATGGCGTAGCACTTTGTACGGTAATGACCCTTTCTCTGAATTCAGTGATTCGACAGCCATTGGTTTTGAAGAGGTTTATCCCAAATCGGACTGTTCTTGTGCTATCACGGGGCAAACCATGGTTTGATGTCCAGTACCGTTTGGCTTATGAGGCTAAACAAGCAGCTGTGCGGGCCTGGCAGGATCCCTTGACCGTACGTTGTGGCAGACATACGCTTTGCATTGAGCCGAGGTCAAGCGCATACACAAAACAGCCCAGCATCGCCAGTGGTAACGATCCGGGGAGTTTCTGCTGAGGATAAATGATCCGCATAGTTTTTAAAGCGAATTGAAAGGTTGTCTTGCTACTGAACCTTCTCTGTCGCCCCTCGTGGACCCCGGTCGTAGCATTGTTGTTGACTCCCGTTCTAAGGCACATCTCCATTCGATTTACTTCGATAGTAAGCAAAGCAGGAATGTATATTGTCGTAACGTAATGGATATGACCATATTCCTTCCTTGATCATGCTGGCGTTATGATTTTGCTGGACCCCATGATCCATATAGTGCATTGGTTCCTGTCGGTATTTTTCCTTTATTGCATAGGAAACGTTCGTGCATTGTGGCGCCTAAGCTCAGTATAATTTTCGTGTACCTTTTTCCTCGTTGTTTGCGTACTGGAAATATTGCACTCTTTCCTTTAGGTCCTTTCTTCTCAAATGTAGACAAATACAGACTAATTTCTTCGAAACCCATATTGTCAAAACTGTTTGAAAACTTGGTAGCATGCAAATTGAGTCGCTTTGCTGAAACGGCTGGGCTGATATCACCGGATCAGCTTGCGTACAGAAAGATCTTAGGTTGTTGTAACGCCATATTGTCTGTGTCGCACATTGTCCGGTCGACCCTGGATCGCCGTTCTGAAGAACGCCTGGTTAAGTTAGATTTCAGTGCGGTGTTCGAAAGGGTCAACCCTCGAGGCATATGGCTAAAGTAGAATCTATTAGTGTGGGTAGCACTAGGTTGTCAAGCAATTGCAATTTTATTTCTGAGCTCAGTCAGCTCTTGTCAGTTGACGGTTGCGTGAGCACATCTGTCAGCGTGGCTTTGGGTGTTCCTCAAAATTGTATTTTGGGTTCTTGTCGCTTGCAACGTACACCAGCGATATGTTTTCCTCTTTTGCAGAACACTGGCGTCAGTTATGATCATGATTTTACATCGGTAGTGGTGCTTGCGGCCCCTCATGCGTGTGGCCGTTGTCCATTCTTCAAATAGAGACATGGCCCTCCTCATCGAGTATGATATTTAATACAGGCAAACTTAAGCCTACGACTGTCAGTCGGTCTCGCACTTTATTACCTACTCATCTCCCACTCTCGATAGATGACACTATTCTGCAGGGATCGAGTTTTTTTCTGAGACTCTCGGCGACCTCTTTGATAGGATATTAAAGTTTCAGGTACATATGAGGCGCCTGGTCTCACACGCTTCCAGTAACGTTCGGATCTAGCATAAGCGTCACGCTGCATTTTGTTATAATGAAGTAATCAAGTGATGCTTCCACGCTTTATTGTATCTCTGTAATAGTATTGTTCACTGTTTGGGGGCTGTTAACACCCATTACAGGACCAGTGACCATGGGTGGTTACTTCCATAATGTCATTCCTACGGCGACGCTGACTAGCCGCCCCGGTAATCATTAATCAGTACCGGCTTACCTAATCCTGCCTAACCTTATGCCGGGGCCACACTAGGCAGTCACACCCACAATTTCCGAGCCGTACTTCAGCTTGCACGTCGTTCAATGTACTGTATGTACTTTAGGAGGTATCTAGGATACAGACTTCTACTCTTAATCGTGACGACGTGCGAGCTGAACGTCCGCCGCGACGGTAAGTTGAGCGTGCGATTACAAAGTACGGGTCCGGCATTATCGGTATACGTATCCCTAACAAAATTTACGTACGACCGGGGCCCCGCCTGACCGTGCAGAACCTGAAGTACCGTTTTAGCTTCTGCCGTGGCCCTGAATATTGTTGGGGACGCTATAAGTCCCAACAGCTTCCAAGTCGCAAAAGTGTGTTCCCAGTGCCGTTTAAAGTTTCGTGTCGTAGCCCACGGTATCGACAAATAAACGCAGTCGGACATTAATTTTCATTAGTATTTTTGCGAGAAAATCAACTACAACAATGACATCACACTTGATTGCTTGCATTTAATCAACTGATGGTGTCCATGATTCAAGTTCTGTTTAGGCTTCTTAGCCGCGCCACGAAACAATGATGACGTCACAATGGCCTCGAACGGTTTACTTGCTATGTGCCTAGATACATTGAGTTACAGCTCGTTTTGTCTGTGGTCCATAGCCCAGAGGTAGAATTGCAATGACGAACAGTGTTCTTCCCTACCGTATAGATTTATTACAGATGTGCATTCTCAATGATGAGAAAAGTTCTATGTTGCAGTATACACTACAAGATTGCATTCTTATTAGCGAAAAATTCTGTATTGCAGCCCATGGGCATTGGAGAGGTGAATAGTGTTGCTAAAAACTCTGTAGTAATGTGATACTCCTCTTATTTGCCCGGCAGTGCTACGCTCCTGCATGAACAAACTCTCATAACAGCTGGGAATGGCTCCTTATTCTTCTTAAATGGTCACTCAGACTTTGTCTGCTGCTCACCAAGGGATAATTTAAATTTGAGGGTTTTCGAAATACCTCCAGGGCGTCCAGACAAAGCTCAAACGGTCAAAAAACCTAATAAAATGCCCAATGTATTTAGTGAACCCAGCTATTCTTTAAACCGGCAAGGCGCCCTCTTTCGGCAAGAGATACATCCAAAGGGGCGATGAGGCGAACAAAGAGAAGTTGATAAAAATTAATCATACAAATACACATATCCAAAACTAGATAACTCTGAAAACGTGTACCTCCTCCAAGTTCGGCTACGTTAACGACATTTCAAATTGGTTCGGAAACTATTATTTCTATTTTATCATCACCACAATCTGGTCATTTGTGCCTATTGAAAATTGTTACAGTTTCTGCAGTTTTCATGGACATCTGTTCAGAAAATTTCGATTTATCTTGCTGGCAAATATTAGTCAAACAGACGGACAGCCCAACCGATCACCACCAAAATTTCATCATTTTTTTCTCTCAACATATTTAAGAATTTCTGAAAATACTGTTCCTAAATTTTTGAGTTATTTTGCTAAGAAACAATACATTAAACACAGAGACAAACAATCGAACAAACAAATAGATCATGACAGAAATTTGCACCTACTCCATGGTATACTTAAAAACTCACACAAATTTCATGAAAATTCGCCCATAACTTTTTGAGCCATGGGACTATGAAAAAAGAGATAGATAAACAAACAAATATGCAGTTCAACGGATCTTCACCAAAACTTAATCAGCTGCTAATCTTCGCATGCCTAGCAATAACTTTAAATTTTGCAAAGCCCCGTCTATAACATTTTGAGTTATCTTGGTGATAGAAAGGCTGAGAAGCAGACAACAGAAAAACAAGGAGATAGACAACCTCGACAAAAAACATAACCTCCTTAGTGGAGGTAACTAGGGCTGCACTCGGAAAGCGCAAACCTCCACCAAAAAGCGAAACGCTACCACAATGTAAACCTGCCACTCATACGAACAGCCAAAAGGAATGACGGATTTTCACGAAAATTTAAGCATCTGTGCCTCGTGACACTCCTCACAAATTTGCTTATTTCGCTACGATTCGTCTATCATTTTTGAAGCTATGCTGTTAACAGACAAAAAAAAAAGGCAAACGGCAGAACCGACTGACGAAAAAGACGAAAAACCGACTGACCTCCCCCAAAAAAAAGAATAAATAAATAAATCTTCTGTTCCTTGATTTTTTACAGTTCCTGTAAATTTCATTATGATCCATGCATGACCTTTGAGTTATTATCTGTTTCTCGTGATATTCTTAACAGTTTCTGTTCATCCCATAAAGATTTGCCCACAACACTTTGAGTTATGTTGGCAGCAAGCAGACAGACATACGGACGGCGGCAAAAACAACCTCATCGGTGGAGGTGCGAGTGATGATATGATGTGTATGTTGGCATATATCTATGTATGAGGGAGCCTGGCAAGTGACCTGGAATCCAAAGGGAATGCCAGTCTGGAAAGCTTGGAATCACACGCGTGAGCAATAAAGATGCCTAGGAATATTGCTTCCAAGTACAGTATACTCAGATTTTTTTTTTTTTTTCTAAGCAAAACTAATACCAATTTTGTTTATACAAGTTGTTTACAATCAAATGAAGCTGTTACAATTACCTTTCCGCGTCCAGTATACTTATTTTATGAGACTGCAGCTTATTGCAATAATTACCATGCCATGAGCCCCACTACTGCCAAACTACCAATATGAAACCTCGACCTGTTACAATAAAACCATCACAGTCTGCAATATTACTTTTCTGAGACCTTCCAATATTGAAATCTTAGTAATTAGTTCATTGCCAGTTGAAAACTAAATAAATATTATCTTGCATGGATAGACTTTTTATAACTGAAGTTTACGCACTAGTAAAGATATAAGATGAAGAAGGCGAATAATTTCTGTCTTTTGAATTTAATTTTTTAAAATCACATTTTAATTGACTGATAAGCTTACCAGCTGTTGGAAGATTTAAGACCAGGTCGCACAACAGTCTAAATGTATCGACGTTCCTGGATTTTATTTCAGTTAAGGTGTGTCACTCAAGGTAAGAAAGTATCACTATGCTCGATGACAGCAAACTATCCTCCTTTGAACGTGATCAACTCGTTGAGTTGTATAAGTAGGTTTGCCACAGGGCGCAGTAGCAGCTGAAGCTAAAGTTAGTAAATCAGGGTTTGCGGCTTCAAGAAAGACCCTGCCAACAATGTAACAGTGAAATTTAGATGTAGTCAAAAAAGAAGAGATAAATTCCCAGCATTAAGTATGCATGACAAACTGCAGGGGTTGTCGGACAAAATAGGGGTCGGTCTTCGAGACAGAATCTGGCATTCACTGTTTATGATTGCAGTGTAATAACCATTTGACGACACCTTAAACAAATTGGTTTAAAAACATACATGTCGTGTACATGGACTGCGTTTGTTTCTACGGCACTTTAATTGCAGTAGACTGTCGAGAGCCCACCAGGGAGCAGCAAGCATGGAACTTAAAAAAGTTGAAGAGAGCTATGCTCTTTGATAAGAAAAAATTCAACCTAGACGGTTCTGGTGGCTTCCAACGTTACTGGCGTGACAAAGAGTTACCCTCTGAAACGTTTTACACTCGGGATAGTGGCTGAGGCTCCTTCACATTGTTGGGTGCTGTTCTTCGGATGGGCAATGGAACTTCATGTTTGCCCAGGGTAACTAAGCAGTGGCTGTTATAATGTTGATATGTTGAAGAGAGCATCCATCACAATGGAAGGCCCTCATTTGTAGGGTGATGGATGGTTCTTCCAAAATGATAATTCAGCACTCTACCATGCGTGTTTCTCCAAGACTTTCTTTCAAGAACATAATGTCTCTTTTTTCCGCCATCCCACTTGTTCTCTTTATTTGATTCCGATAGAGAACGGTTTGGGATGGATCGTAAGGAATATTTACAAAAATTGATAGTATTTTGAGACAGTGAGTGATAGGTTTGTACACACACAAACATATACATTGCAATACAAGTTTAGAAAGCATTTCAATCACAGTTCATAAACAATAATATACCAACCTAGCCGCGTGAGAGACTTCAAATATTTTTAGGTAGCAAGGAATTATTATATTGGTACAATTGCATCTCGCAATGTTTATACCGCTTATTAAATACGTTGTTAGATGCCGGATATAACGAGTACGTTGGTATTTTATCAACAAGAGACGTCGTTTGAAAATAATTGAAAATTTCTTTACATCATCACACATAGATTTGGAAGAATGAGACTACAGAGCTTCTTATTAATTATTTTTTTTTAGGGAATAAGTGAGCAATAATATTTTTGGAAGCTTTTGGAATGGTTATGTATATGTTGTTCGCGAAAAGGTAATCATCTTGAAATTCGATAAATTATAAGATATGGTGCATATCACAACAATTCCTCAACGGTATATTATTCCTATTTCATTTAATGCAGAATGTTCACCTCATATCACTTCTAATTTATTTATGTAATAATGAGGAGCTACACCCAAGATCATAATATCTTGTAGTGGCATAAAATGAGCTAATGAATTATACATTAGCTTCTAGGAATCACGATTGACGTAATTAGATGCTGCATACATTATACAAAGAACTCGACTGAGCTTTCGACCCACTTTTTTGATGGGGCTTTGAAGCTCAGTTTAACGTCAAGAATTAAACTAAGCGGGTATGAGACACTCATTCTAATTTCTCACGATTAAGTAATAGAAACTAACTCAGGCTGAGAGTATAGAGTGACTAGCATTAACGTAGTTTTATCTTCATGAGTAATTAATTGACATTGAGTTAACCATTCAGACGGCCTATGCTTAAAATATATTTAGTATAGGCTATGGCATAGTGAAAATTTCGTCTGCTAGTAAGGAACACTGCAGAAGCAGCTGAAAAAAACACGTGTTGAAAAACAAGAGCAGTTACAATGGATGTGAAAAAAATGTTGAATAGATTAGCTGAGTAAGTAGCAGCTAGCGCATCGCCATTTAAACTGAAAGAAACATGTTCTTACATTAGTTTTTTCATCCAGGTTCTCATTCAGGGCTTGTCACAGTTTTCGGGACGTCTTGCTACATTCATAAATCTTTGGTTTCTAATAACAGTCTTTACGTATAGTTGACTCAATCCAGTTCAGTGCATTCTTAAACACTGAATGCATCTTTTTGGTTCTTACATCTCGCTTAAGTAATTTTAGCAATCGATATTCTTTATGAAATACCCCAAAACAGAGAAAACTACTGTTGCTTGCTATTTTGACTTTAGCTTTAATCTTTAATGAGTTTCAAAAAATCTCCACTGGTTGGAGTAATCTTCCCCTAACCTTTTCGGTAACCCTCATTTCAAGCATTAAACAACTATTTTGTCAGAGTATCAACAAGAATACAAGCATGACTCACTACTAAGTCCTTATTTTGGTAACTGCCGGTCTTAGGTTTTGATCAGCTTGTAAGCCCATCAATACATAAAATGCGATTTTTTTTTTAGAAATTAAAGTTTGTAGAGAGAAATCGTTTGTCTTCTTCACTCTTTGCCTTTACCAATGAGTAAACTTTAGTTTGAAAAGTTTTAAAGTCTACCCACGAAAAAATTTTTTTTTTTTTTTACGTTTGAAACTGGTCCAAAATTCAGGGCGCTCGTTTAGCTTTAACCTCCCACTTACCGTCTTGCCTCACCATTAACCCTAGACAGCGATACGACAGCACGCACCACCCTCTCTTTTCGAATCACTTTCCTTTTCAAAGTCTGTTCTATATATGAATACTACGTATTATTTTAAGTTTGCGTTACATAGCTAAAACGGTCCATTACTAAACTTAAATACAAAGTGACCTTTTCATTATCATTTTGCTTCCAATTATTATTAAGTCAAAACATGTCACGACATAATTTTAGTTTTGTTACAGATGCATTCATTGATATGGACAAATTGTCAAAACCAGTTGATCTGAATGGCCAATAGATGAATTTTATTGCTGTTTACTAGTGGTTTCATTCCTACAGTAATCCATTCAGGATTCCCAATATAGCTAACTGATATGAGCTTCCATGCACTGGTCATTTTACAGGAAATTACTTCTCTGATTCCTGTCGGTTATCCTTAAAGGAAAAGTTATTCTCTCAGGCGCAAGCTCAAGAGGCAACCACGAGAACAAAGATACAAGCATTGCCCTTCACAGGGCTTCAATATTCGAAAAAACACACGCTGCTATAATAACTTTTACGTTATATCTTTAAACGCCTCAGATTTGTGTGATGATCTATGTATGTAAAAGGACGTTCAAGTGAGGGAACAACTGCCATATTGATACTCTGTTTCACTGTCTTAAGCTAAGCCCGTGTGCATGTCTGAGATGCTCAAAATGCTCTCACCAAACTCCAGTAGTGTTTTTTTTATTTCTTTGCATAACTTGCATCAGAATTCAGATTAAGAATTTTGTCAGGATTTTCTTTGTAATAATTGATGGCAGTGTTCGAGAGAGACAGTGAAAGAAGCTTGCAAAGACAGCAAGAGGCAGTGGACCCCGGTACAATAACTTTATTGTTTTTCGTACCCAATAATCGACAAAAATATCGTACACATTAGGGCAGAGTAACCCTCCAGTGCGCTTTTTTATTAGTTTTCAGGGATGGAGTATTATTATGCGTCTGCAGTAACATACATAACGGACTGAACAAAACAGTATCAGTAGCTTACTGTCCACTGAAAACGGTCAATACATGGTTGTAAGTCAACCTACCACTGTTCATTATTAGTGAAGGATAGACTATAATTTCCTTTCATTACGCTCTGTGTTCCAGATAACGATACCACAACTAGCCATTTCATTCAGATAGTCTACCAATGTTATTTGCTGCTTACATTAACTACTTAATTATTAATTGTACTGTAAAATTTATTGTTGTCAGGTCAATCTGTTCAGCTATCTTCATATGAAATGAATACCCCTTTTTTATTGACACAATAGCCGCTTGTTGTTCTCAGACGGCCCGCTGGGAAAAACTGAGTGGCTTAAATAGAAAAATGCTAGAAGTGCTAAACAAAAACTTGAAAAGTGCGCATAGGCAAATTGCAAACTTCAGAATTGCTGGAAAGATCGGAAGACCGTGTCCTTGCATGTGGTGCAATGAAATAAGCCACAGATGAATGGGTTTAGAAAGCACACAGCAACAGACATTGTCATGCGATTTATCCAGCTCACACTCTCAATAAATGCCGACAGATGTTTCGATTGTCTCCTTTCTTGTATGTTTTTTTCAACCGATGAAACAATTATCTTCAATCGTTTTGCCACAACTGCCACGGAAGTGAGCAGCAACATACAGTATGATACATCACTCTGAACGTTGCGTTGCGAGATCTATTTTGTTGTTGTTTTAGTACAAACGTTAAATATTCAAGGGGTAAGTTGTGCCACTGCTGTGCTTTCCCCAGTATTCAGATATAGAGTGGAATTTCTCTGTAGTCTTTATTGAGACATGTACATCGCACAATGGATGTAGAACCACCACAAACTTATTACTCTTGCAGCTCACAGCAAAAATATGCATGCTGTCGAAAGAGAAGCAGCGTTCCAACCAGCGTTTCATCGGAGCCACTTTGTACAAGACAAACAAGCGCAGCCAGCTGTGAATCACAAAAATAGCCTATGTTTATCTTCCATCAGCAAGGACGGCGAACTTCGATGTCTTTGGCTTTATCGGTGTAAAAACAAGGAAAATTGAAAGCAAGATGCACCCCCGCCGGAACGAAAACAAAAGCTAGGACGTTTTTTAAGGTTAACTAAAAAAACATTGGGCAATGACTAACTCCAGCAAGCCCTGAATGCCTTTCTGTTATGTGCTGAGGGTGAGTGGGTACAGTTTAGTATTACTGGTAAACAAGAGAAATTAAAAACTAATTTAAACCTGGTAATCTTTCTCGCACTGAATCATAATAGATACGTAAATAAATTCCGGTTTCCAAGGCTTCTGCGCTATAATGCGACCATAATCACATAATCAAATTTAGTTCCACACGGGCCCAGTGTTGCTTGAAAGCTCAATGGTTGAGACCCTTAATAGGTTTTTTGCGTTTTTCAGTATTTCGATTACACGCTGAATTATAAGATGCTGCAGCCTTCTCTCGAGCCTCCTCTGGAGCTTCGGCGCTGTTTGGCAATAGCCTGTTGAGCCGCGCCTTCTCTGTTCTCTGACTGTAATGTCAAGCCAAACTACTCAGCAGTGGCCCACTTTAGCCGCTACGATGCACAGACTAGAGACTTTTTTTTGTGTAGCCCATTAGAGCTTTCTGCCCTTTCGTTGACACTCGCTGTCTAACTTATGCCCTGCAGAAAGCCCAAGCTTTAACTGTTCCCTATTGAGGTAGCATATCACAGACATATACATGCGAGCTGCGTTTGTTCTTGCATGCCAGGCATGTTCATAACCGGTGTGCAATATAAGTAAATTCAGGAAGACACTGAAAAAATACGCTATGGATTGGTAGTGTCACTGCAATAAAAAGTAACGACACGAAATTAAGGCATTGCAGCTGCCGTTCAAACCCTCATAAGAAACACACGAAGAGCGTTGTGAATAGAAGAATGCTTAATGTAGTTCAAATTCCAGAAGTCATTGAAGAGCAGAAAAAATAGTGTGAATTGCGGTTGCAGTGAAGGTGAGAGGTCACAGCAGTGTTTTAACGAGTTTTTGTGGCAAGTTGAAGACCAGAGGTCATAGCAACCCCGCAGCGTATTATTGATGCTACAGTTAAGGTGAGAGGTCATAGTTATACCTGAGTGAGTTATTGATGCTCCAGTAAAAGCCAGTAGTCACAGTAATGCCCAAATGAGTTATTATTATTATTATTACTGGATTACCCGTGGTATCATAAAAGACAGCGAGGAATTTGTGATTTCCCTTTTTTATTACGAGTATTCAAGTTTCAAATATGCTCTGAAGCATACGCTACAGCAGCTGACACAAATGTCAAAATACATGAGCGCTTTCTCTTTCTATTTTCATCTGAGCTGCATACTAATTCCTCTGTTGGATGACACGCGAAAGAATTAGTTTATATCAGTAAGGCGTAAAGTATCACGTAATTAATTAAATTCAAATCAGCTTATACAACTTCAGCACATGGAAATTTTTTTTAACGTTCAAGTGATAACTTTTAATGCTTCGTGAAAAGAAGAAAGTAACCCGAATAAATCATTTCTTTATCTACCTACCATAAAAATTGCTTCTGTTGTGCTTCGTTGATCACCTACTCAATTTGTACTTCGTGAACTGAGAACTCATCTAGTCTCTATTTACGAAATCGTAATAAAAAATTGTGACGCCATGAGAGCGCCCAGTGAAGCTGTAAATGTTATTATTGCTTGGATTTCAACGTCGGCTGATCACGAAGTGAATTAAATTATGAGATAAGGGTTTCTATTTTAGTCTTCTTATACAACCGGACTTATTTTTATAAAATATCTTTACATATATCTTGTTTTGACTACCAATAAAAGTACTCGCCACGACCTCTACAGACAGGTAATGAAACCCAAATGAAGCCTTATGCAGTACCAGGAAGCCCAAAATGCTGCTAAGAAAAAGCCTTGGAAAAATCATTAAAAGCTGGAATAAACGCCTGACGATCCAAACACTGAACGCCAATCCCGGCAATGAGTTTCCGGTCAAAACCGACCTGGGTGGAAAACACCGACTGAACTGGCAATTTCGGCATCCAGCAGTTTTCCATGTAAAGTCACGGACATAAGCCTCGGCTCGTGTATTTCTTCCAAAGACCTTCAGTGCAAGGACAGAAGAATACAACCATTGTCTCTCGATGCTGTACGCCTGATGAAGCACATATAGACAAGACACCCTCCCCCTCTGAGATATCACTGAGAACGACGAATATATGTCATCATGCAGGAAACGAATTTTTCCTCAATGCGCTTTACGGGTACTCCCAGCTATCAAAGTACCGGGATTTAAGCTTAGAATTTCTCATAGCTTACCAGTAAGTGCTTGGAAATGTAAAACACGAGTGTTTTTGCAGCTTGGGGTAATATAGGGTGCTATTACATTGCGAAACTGTTTTCCAGAAGCTGCCTCGTAGGTCCATAAGCACTACCGAGTGGGTTACGGCAGGGACGCCACAGTGCTACACCGAGTGTACAGCATACACTTTATCTGACTTGGTACATCAAATATATATGAATTAAACATTGTCTGTACTAGGTGAATCATTATTTCAAGTGTCTTTTCTTTCTTATTCAACTGTCCGCGAATCATTAAAAAAATATTACTGCAGTTCCCTAACTCTCTCCATTTCTTTCTGCAGCTTAAAGCAATAACGGCGCAACCTGCGCAACATATGGAGAATGCTGATGGCTGTTGTTTAGGTCATTTTTATTCGACATTAAGTAGTCACTTCGCTCCTGTACTGATGTGCGACTTACATAAGACGAAGACTTTCTGAATATCAACATGAGGGCAACGGCCTTATGTATAGGAAATGAGACCAGGGAAGGTTAACAAATTTGAATCCCGCTAGGGCATGACTTTTTTTAAGGTTAACTGATAAAGGGCGTAGAAAAAGGTTGAGATGTAATGCTATATATATGTGCTTCGGATTCAAATAAACCTAATACATTTTTAGTCCCCTTTATATATGCATATTACCAAACATGCCGCTGCTCACTCGCCCTATTTTTTTTGTAATTGTGAAGATCTTAACAGCCTGCAGTATTAATTGTTTATGCTAGTAACGTCAATCAGTCACAAACTGGTTACTTAGGTAATTAACTCATAATTTTTTCAACAAATGTGTGATCCAAATTAATGGTTTAATTAATCAAGTTGTGATAATGATCCTATCTAAAAAAAATCATATTTCATCGTAAGATTCTAGCTTTAAAGAACATAGGCTTTACAACTAAGATTTAAAGACGCTTTTCCTCCTGAGAAAGTTTCAACCTTTTAACTTACTGAATTGAGTTAGTCTTCAGTTTATTAATTTTATTTCCTTGGAATTATTATTTTTCCAGCAACGATAACTATCAAATTCAACAGCAATCTGACTCACTTACTTGCAGGTCAAATTAGCGGAGGGATTAGAGCATCGGCTTGGTGCAGCATAGGAGTTCAGACCAGTGGCGGTGCGAAACCGACCGAACGCATCGCCATTTATTTGTTGCTCAGGCTGACACGCTGGTTCGAATCCCCCTAGGGCACAACGCGTGTTTAGCGGTGGTTCAGGCTGCTGCAACGCAGGTAGTACTACTGGCTATGCCCTCTTGCAAAGCTGTCGATTATGGTAACTACTCATAAACTAATTTGTAGTTAGGCCCAAAGCCTAATTGCGGTAGCATTTAATGGAACGCGGCCCTCAGCGGTATATTTTGGCGGGCCCTTTCCCTGCCCCAAAATATTTGGGCCTCTCGACCCCAAGGGTCCCTAGTGATTCGTCGGCAGGGGATGTTGCAGCTTACCACAGTTTCTGCTGACGAGGTTATTTTTTGTAAAGTTAGGTAGGCTCTCGTTATTTCTCCTTCGGTTTCGGGAGGTGGGCCGCTGGTAGAGGTGGCCGACCTATTCCCGCTATACTTCAGCCTTGTATTTCGTTTCCTTCCCCTGTGCGGCGTAGCTGAGCGACAACGCTCAGCCATGCCTGGGGGTGGAAATGCACAACTTGCGCCTTTTTCCTGTCAGTAGCGCACTGGCCACTTAGAATGTGAGACCTACCGTACCGGTAGCAAAGCCGACATAAATCATTGATAATTTGAAGCAAGATGTACTTCGCGCGCTAATGGGCCACGAGCCTGTGTTTAACAACAGGAATAGTTTGGTGCAATATAGACATTGTGTCCCTGATGCGCTGGTAAAATTTTTTTTAATGCTACTACTGAGGGAACGTGTTTTTGCGTGATGGCAAACACTTCGATTTTTCAGGGATAGATTCACCAGATCACTCTCAGCACACAGCCTACTGGCTGAACTACAAGTCAGTCTAACAGGCACAAGTTATTGGCTGCAGGCGAAGCCTAGATCGGAGAACATTGGTATTACTACTTTGGTAATGGCCGGGAGAAATAGCAATGCCTGAGCCCGTTATTTGTGCACCATCTATACCCAAAAGTTATACACATGCCAAAGTGATTTACAGTATTTTTGGTGTTGCAGTTAATAGCACAAGTCCCAAGAATCTATAGACGAATAATTACAATTGCGCTGCTACTGTTAAGGCCAGAGGTCACCGCAATGCATAATTAATAGCCGCCGGTAAGTGCGGTAAGGTCAGAGGACTATACAATAACTGTCCTTGAGTTCGGCTCTTAGGTGTGTACACTGTACAGCGCTTGAAGGGCTACGGGAAATGACAGTATCTGGGTATTATTATTAAAACTTCACGCTCGAGCCCCCATGGAAAGTGAGCAAGTATATGATCATACAATATGAAGAGTACATGTGCATATTTACCTTTAATGACCCATATATTTTAAACGCGTTTCTTTTTTATAATTAGCGCTAACGATTCCTTACTGTGACAATATTTAGAGCAGCAAAACTTCCCACCTGTAAACAAAGCCATAAATTTTGAATCTGCCCGAGAGTCAACAACACCAGAAAATTGAGCTGAACCAAAATAATTTACCGAAAACTCTCAGCTGCGTATTCTGGATATCAGTTGACTACACCAGGGTAGAAATTTGGCGACAGTAAGAACTGAAAATATGTTCCCTCTGCTCAGCGTGACGTTTCAATTGCCATGAAGTAGCCTATTCAGCAATGAATCAAAAATTCAGGGAATGGATTATATGAACGACGGACCTGGAAACTCATTCGAAGATCGAGCTTTTCATTTACCAAGCACAAGAGGTCAAAGAGGTCAAGAAGAGAATAACTACCTGTTTAAGCAACGTGGGTTACAGAAAGTGCAATATCTCTAGTACTAGAGGGCACAGTTCATTTACTACAGATAGTTATGTCAAGCAATAGAGTGGCAGCACCTGCAGTTGCAGCAAAGTGACGTCACAGTGGTGACGTCACAAAAATGTATCAGCCAATGGCGTCACTCCTTTTGCAGCGGGGCATCCTGGGTAATGCTAAGACAGAAGCATCTTGGGCACTCTCCGGTATGGCGTCGTGTGTGCGGGAGGTTAAGTGTGTCGCGATTGTTTATTACACAAACGTTGGTAAAATTGTTCAGTTGCAGTTTATTGTACTTTTCATGGGTGTACAAAATTCTACTTTATAGCTTGTTGTAATGCAAAGTTTTCTTGGTGAACGAAAATCGTCTAATTTTGTCTTTTTAAACTCATGCGAATCATTTGATTCCGCGTAAAGCATTCGCTTCAATTTAGGCAAGCATTTTCAGATGATTTTCTTAGCTCTTTTTATGGCGCTAAAAATCAAGATGCAATACAAAATACATCAAATCTATGGTCTATTATTTTTCTTTACTTATGTAATTTAGTATATGGCCAGTATTGGTAGTTCCAATATGAGGTAATAAATGATAAACAATTGGCGGGAATGCCTTTCTGGTATACTGCAGCACAAGGAGCTGCCGCTCGCGTCCTCATTTGTTTACACCAGTACAGTGACGTGGCAGTAGCCCATTGGCTGAAATTGACGCCAGTCTCGGCGGTCTCTGATTGGCTGAGATTGGGCGAAATGGTGTTCCCTTAGGGCTGATGTAATTATCTCTAGTAAATGAACTGTGTAGAGGGCCCGCGCTCTCAAACATGACGGCGAAGAACTTGTGATGATCTTCTTCAATGATCATATAACTGCTAACCTAAAAATACGTGGAAATGAGCACTGACGGCTTCACAACTGCTGAGCGTCGAAACTTTTTTTTCACACTCTGACATGGAGAAAATTCTTTCTTTTTTTTTTTTGCTGGCCTTTCGGCAATGCTCAAAGTAATAGTTTAGATTTTCAATTTGGTATAACAGATACGGTGGGATATCTGATAGGTAGGTCCAATGGTTGTGCTTAGCGGAAGTTGTTTCAACGACCGTTGATTTATAGTTGGAAGAATAACTGATGCAACATAATTATCTGTGGGAAAAAAACCAAGAATCATGAGGCATGAGAGTGCTAATGAAGGCTTGAGATATCTTCAGTGCTGCAATTTCAACTTCGGCAGTGCAAAAAGTGCATTCAGACATAAGGCCGCTCTATACTTTGCAAGAGATTCGATATATTGTGGAGATAATACTCGTACAAATCAGACTAAGCTTTCGATATCTTCATTGTTTGAATTTCACCTGTTGTTGATTAAGATACGTTTCTTATCATCTGCAACCTGGCCTATTTTTTACCAATCATTTTTCAATGAAGCTTGACAACATGACCATGAACAGTCTCCAGCCTGGGCTAATTTCCGCCTATCTGCTTTGTTAAAGCGTGATAGAAAATAGACAGATAAACAAACAAAAAAACTGATAAATGCACATCGGTCTTTATTATATTGTAGATATTCGAGAAATTTGTTCTAGTTGTTTGCTCTATTAATTTGAGACGAAGTTTCCACCTATCTCATCCCTTGTCATTCAGCAGATGGATTTTCTCCTATCTATCGTTCAGATGGGGACAGAGATATTAACTAAACAACAATGGAGCCATTAAACTGTGTAGCTTTATGATATGATTGTGTATTGGGCACGTTTAATTGGGTGCTGAAATTTAAGCCTTTGAAGTTTCACTTGTTCGAAACTTTAGACAGAAGCTTTGGCTTTACAGCTTTGCACCGCGCTGCAAGGGTTAAAGCATCCACTTACATTGTGCCGGCTGATAACTCGATTTTCAAGAAACAAAATCAAGTAGGTGTCCGTAAGCGTTACGGTCATATTAATTGATTAAAGGTCGATTCCGAAAATTGAATTCAACAGGTAGAGGCCAGGGGACCTACCTAAAGATTCAGACTCGTCAAGCACCTACGGCTTAGGTTCGTTGCCCAATCGAACACGCCCATAATATGTAATTCGATACAGCTGCATAAACAGTTAACACCTCAAACTATGGGCGTCCAGCAGCCGAAGTGTGCGAATTCCCTTCAAAACATGGGGGAGGGGGAGGAGGGGCTAACAGTTTATTTTTTAGGTGGTGCACTAAAAGCTTAATAAAAAATACAGAACCTTCAAGGGCTTCAAATCTATACCGGTATTTATGGAGTACAATGGTATTTGCAGATCTTATTTGCAAATGTTTTGACGACATGGTTCGTTTGGTAGCCAGCTTTTAGTTTGCATGAGTCATGCTGTTTTCAACTTTCGGCATAGGTGATAGATATCATGCATATAGTCATCAGGAACCTTTAGTTCGAAGAATGCGCTTCTTATCCAGCTACTGACTTACGGCAAACAGAAAAAAAAAACAGAAAAACAAAAAATAGAGGCGGCGTGAAGCCGTCCAGTGGCGCCAGCTCCCGCAATACCGAGAACTTCCCCCTCCTTTCCGTACCTGACATACTAACAGCGCTGGCAAAAAGTGACCCAGAGCGTACAGTGAATGACTGATGACCAAATAAAAACAAGGCACAAAGACAGTGTCGTGCCCTTGCGTGAGGGAGCAGCCCCCTAGTGTCGGCAGCTACTG
>LQNS02277220.1:4219193-4243067 GCA_001587735.2 Parhyale hawaiensis | reverse complement strand
CGTTGAAAAGTCGAGATTTAAAGAAACCTGACTTTTCTGGAAGCTTGCTAGATAGAGAGAGAGAGTTTGCAATAGATATCTTATCGTAATTGCGAACATCGGCTTAATCAGAAAACTTTGCAAGCCTGGTCTGTTGGATCTGAGAGGTGGTAGAGGATTTGCAAGGAATGTTGTTATTATTGATATAGACTGTATATTGTAAGTATCAGTACATATTGAAAAGATGCTGATCACGGCTTGCCTATAATGCGTAATAATTGAGCAGCTGCCAGAAGCCGAAATTAACTACAGCAACGAATAATTCCATGTATGAATTTTTAAGGCGTATTTTCTAAAAGTTTTTACACGATAGACTAGACGTATTACGTTCAAAACCAATAAAGCACAGCTGAATTACTTCTTGCTGTTCGCATAATTTCATGCTACAATGACTATTGTTGTTCACCAGCGAACTAGGCCTGGATCCTGAAGAACATCGTCAAAATATCTTCACGAGATATTTTGAAATAAAACAGAGTATTGGGTGCATAAATGCAGTGCGGAACCCCTTAACGAATTATTTGCACATTTCACCGTTCATATTGGACTACCAACAGGAGCCTTCGCACAATAACCACGTCTAGAACTCAGCGGTAGATCTAAGTAGTCTTGTGGTGCGTTCTATCTGGTGATAGTATAAAAGCATCGCAGTATGAAACTGAGCAGTGACTTTCAAGGGACCGAATCTAAGAATTACTTCGAGAGGCTAATAAGCCGCTCTACCGTTCCATCATCATAGTTATAAATGCATTTTTCTGTTATTAGATGTCATCTGTGCGCAAAAGACACATATTCTGAGATTCATTCAGCAATTTCGTGCCAATTCCAATCGTAAGTCGCCTTTGCGTGTGTCTAAGTTATTCTTTTAGAACCATAAAAACAGCACAGCCATGGATCACATGCCTCAGTAGTTCCATGGTATCAAGTATACAGCCATTGGAATCAAAGTACGAGCGTGTTCCGCTGAATAATATTCACCCATCTGACATGCGACTCGATTGACTCACGCTTATTGTCAGAATAATTCATTGGAGTTTTGCCACTTCAAACGCGATCATTGAAAGTGGGATCGATATGAAGATGACGTCTCTTTTCTTGGCGAAAAATATCTCCTACCAAATAGTACTTGGCGCACGAAGAACAGGTCCATCTACGGCATTTGTATCTGTGCTGAAGAGACAACTAAAATTCAGCTGCTTTTATCATTATCAGAGGCTCTTTATATACCTTGATACGGAATTTTTGAGTAATTGAATCTTAAATTTTATTTCGACCTAATTTCTGAGGGATCGTTCCATAATGGGCTTTTGTCATCTCAGTCCATTGAAGAGCATCTACTGTATGCAGTTTATGTGTAGTAACTAGGGGCCCGTGCCGTCATTATACTGTAAATGACGGCAAAAAACTAACACTTCACCAAAACCCCCACCGTCTTTTGGACTTCCTCATTTTTCCTATATCTAATACTGAAGAAAAAGATTCCAAGGTACTCAACTTTTCTTTTTGCCAGAAGGGCAAGCAGACGGAGTTCTATTTCTCCCCTACCTAATACTGAAGAAAAAGATTACAAGGTACAAAACTTTTTTTTTCGCCTAAGAAAGAGATTGTAAGGTACCCAACTTTTTTTTCGCCTTTTGAAATCTGAATTTTCTCCTATCTTATACCCTTTGAGCGTGACAGGAAAGATAAAAATGTAGTTATCATTAAATAAATAAATAAATAAATAAACACGCCGTGAATTATTACATAGTACTGATTATTCGTGCTCGCGCGATTAACTATTTGGCTGAGTATATTTCATTTTCATTTTTTTTTTATTCTGAAGCAGATATCCAAATGATTCTGACATGATGGCAATAGCCCATAAAGGATCAGAGCGTAATTCCCGACTGCTATCTTGGAATGGGCCTGGTTACCTCATCCAATCCATATGATCTGTAAATTTCCAGTCTGTTAAGGTAAGAGGTGTCGTTAATATTATATAGCGCTGAACAGGTTGATCTCATTAAAATATTAGGTAGCCATACGGAGCTGCACGTTCGTTAATTTCTGCAGTAGAGACACGACAGCGAGAACTGCATTGGCAACGGCGTTGGTGTGTATTGAGCGGACTGCCTCTCTGGCAAAGTTCGGTGACTATAGTTACATTGCGCTCACTGTCTTTAATTCTATCTTTTCCGAAGCGCGGGCCGTGCTACAAAGCTGTGAGTTTCCACTAGGACTCTAGTAGTGTAAATCAAACTAGTGCGGTTGTATATCTGTTAGCTAAAGTTCTTATCCTGAGATTCTTAGATTTCCATGATTGCTCCACCTCAAGTCAGGAACTTTCGGAATTACTGTATGACCAAATTCATTATGTACTGGTGGGCAGTTCGAACGTGTGATTGCACAGTGCACACACTCAGAGAAAACGAATCTGGAGTAACGACAAGATGATTAACTGAGTTATGAAGCTCGTGTATGAGACGAGGCACCAAGAGATGGGTCTCGTACATATATCTAAAATTCTGTAAGTACAACGAACTGGGCTATCTCGGTAAAAAAGTTAAACTTGGCTTGCTTATTTAATCTGATAAGCCAATAAACTGAATAACCTTCTTAATTAATGGACGCTTATCCAGTACGAATCCTAAAGAAACAATTTTTGAGCGGTTACGTGCACTGTAGAGATAACTTACTATTTGGTTTCTCACCATTTCAACGAGTCCAGCAAAGTCACTCTACACAATCATGGTGGCGGGTTGGCATAGCTGAACTTTATCCGCAAGTCTTTAAACTAGTTAAGGTGACGAATCGTGAAGTGATTGAAATGTAAACATTTCTAGGTGGGGATTTTTTCATTACATTAACTAGAGCCTTGTTCTGAGTGCAGAGTTAAAAGACAAAACATCGGTACTTTGATAAATAGGTGCTCCTAACTGACATACATCCTGTGGGAATTTGAAAAAAACGTATCACCAACAGATACATTTAAAACTAATTAATCGGTATTCTTGAGTATTACCAGCTAGTTCTTCGTCAATTGTAACACCCAGGAAACTCTTTTTTTTTTACGCGCAAGAATTCATATGAATCCTCAGGTTTCTAAAAATGCTGTTGGTGTGCGATACGTAGTAATACACCCTTTTGAAAATTCATTAGCATATTATCTGGTCATCGTTCTCATCCTACAGACATTCAATAACTTTTGTTAATTTGCCAAGGTTTGACACCCGTTCTACTAAACTATTTATACATACGTAAGTATATTCACTGGCGAATGTCGGTTGAATGGACAAGCCGACATCTGACAGATTTTTTTCTGCATATTTAAAAAATGTATTCCATACGCAGTGTCCTGTACAATGAAATAGTACGTTTCATTAGTGTATGTCTCGGTGTGTGAATTAAACAATGAAACCGTTCTAGGAAGCCAACAATGCGTTTGGTCTCAGTAACCAAAGCACTCCTGCAGCTAGGGAGGGCACATCAATCATGCTAGAGCTCTCCTGGAGCCCTGGAGTGGCCCAAACATTAAGCGATCGCTGTGTCCGTGTGTGCATAAGCGAAACTAAATTGAGGAACGACGCAAGTGTAGTTAGAGGATACGAAATGCTACCCTACTAAATTATTCAGCACCTTATAACACTAACGTGCCGCGCCGTCATCAACTTGATGACGATAAAATTTAATGTTTTGCATTATCACAGTTTCATTATTTGGGCTGTTTGTCGGCACACAACTACACTTTATTAGTTTTTAAGTTTTAAATTTTAGAAAAGTGGATTAAATGAAAGAAATATTCATTGGCTTAAAAATTTATTGTTGGTTAATACATACTATGTACGTTTGATATATACTGTCATTAATATTTTCTTAATGCCAGGAGAGGCGTCTTCTTGTATAGCAAATTTCAAATGTAAATTCAATATACTGTATTTTAGAAGCAGACATCTTTCAAATTTAAAGTGTACGCAAATGGTTTCAGGGTCGTCAAAAATGTGCAGATAGATAGATAGGCACTAATAAGTAGACCCATACGCAGCAGTTTTAGTTAACGAGTTTGATACACCAACGCTAGATAGTACCTTACAATAAATATTAGCAAAAGTCTAGTCATATTTTCTTTTCTTTTGTTATTAACGCCCATCTTCCCCTACACGGATGTTACAACCTCTGTAAAGCCTGTGAGAAATACTGTTGAAGATTTGTTTTGTCGTTATAGCAATTGAGTTATCCGCAAGGGGGCTATAAGAATTCGTTGCCTAGCACTTTCGTTGAATTATACACTCTTTGTCATATAGTTTTAAAAAGTACACGATATTAGCGATATCATGAAATTCAGAATATTGGCCTTCTGTTCAGCTCTTTTTTTGTCATTTGTCGAGAATGTGTAATCAGCTCAATAGGCGGCACTCCTGGAATAAATTCAAAGATCACGAAGTGTGACATAAGAAACTAGAGCACTCTGACCGCGTATACATCCACCAAGCAAAGTAACGTTGACGAACATTTTGAATTAGCTCGGAAACAAAAACTTTCGTTTTATCAGCACAAAAATGTGGTCATTTTGCATTTTGGCAGTTATAAAAGGTTCTGAAATCTTTTTGAAGATACGTCCGTAAGTTCATAAGTTATATTCTGGTAAACATTTTGCCAAACATTAGTCGAACTCACAAACGGACGAACCGATCACCAAATTTTGGTCATTTACGTCTTGCAACGTTTGTAACAATTCTTACAAATTCCATGAAGATCCGTTTATAACTTTTTGAGCTATACTGCTGATCAATATTTTTGACAAACACTAGTCAAAAACACAAACGATGGACTAATCATCACCAAGATTTGATCATTTATGTCTTTCAACATTTAAAGCCGTTTTTTGTAAATTCTATAAAGTGCCGTTCATAACTTGTTGAGTTATTTTGGAAACAAATATACAATCAAATAAAGCAACAAGCAAATGAACAAACAGATCGTCATAAGATTTTGTCATTACCTCCTCATATTATGTAAATTATTATGTAAATGTAAATTATTACAAAAATTTTAGAAAAATCTGTTCGTAACTATTTGAGTTATTGCCTTAAAAAATAAAAGACAGCCAAGCAAACAATCAAACGGATGAACGGATCTTCACCAAATGTTAATCAGCTGTTGCTCCTAACCTACCTAATAGTGCCTGTAAATTTCGTAAAGATCCATTCATAACTTTCTTAGTTATCTTGGTGGCAGACAGGCAAACACAAACTAGACGAAAACCGACTCCTTAGCGGAGGTAACTACTAATACAGCTAACTAACACCATGTTAACTAATTCCAGGCAT
Organism: Parhyale hawaiensis; assembly: GCA_001587735.2. NCBI lineage: Eukaryota > Metazoa > Arthropoda > Malacostraca > Amphipoda > Hyalidae > Parhyale > Parhyale hawaiensis. The sequence continues at coordinate 4,237,719 of LQNS02277220.1, read as the reverse complement.
TTATGCTTAACCTCTAAATAAATGGCAATATGTTATAAATACTGCTTTTAACTCTGGACTTCTTACTTGAACAAAACTAAAAAAATATTCAAGCGTCATACTTCTTGTTACAGTAAAATTAAAAATAAGAATAATTAATCCCTGCTACTAGACTGCTAGCATATAAAATACTTGCGGGACTAAGAAATTTTCATAAAAAGATCAGCGTTGATATTATCGGATGAATACAGAATAATAATTCTTCAAGTAAAAATCAATTTTTGGAGACTTCACTGTAAAATGGTTAATTTTTTAACGATATTCCGCTGCCCGATACTCCAACATAATATTGCTCACTGCATAGGAAAGAAAATAATCGACGATATTCTGCTGCCCGATACTCTATCTTAATGCTGCTCACTGCGTAAGAAAAAGAAAATAAAAGGGAGCTCGTTAGCCTTGGAGCAGATCCTTTGATGTCAGATCAAGTTTCTTCACTCGATTTCAAATTCACATGACAAAACCGCAATTGGAATTTATTGGATAAATTAATGGCATAACTTCGCAACAAAATAGCAAGAGTTACTGATTATCTAAAAATCTTGTATTGGTCTGTCCGAGGAATAATTTTATTTTTTGAATCAATTAAAAATAATTAGGAGCAGCTGTATAGACAACGGATGAACAACTTGCAAATACGCAATCGGTAACATGAATACAAGGCTGAATGCTAAAATATCATACATTACTTTCACGTCAGAGTTTTGAGAGGAAAAAAAGAAATATATATAGGGAAAGTAAGCGAGTACGAGCAGAATACTGTAATACTCTTACATTTTCGGTAGGATAACTGTCCCCCATATGCCCACTATATATTATGACGACTGCCGTACATCTGTCCATTATCTGACCACTCCAAATACAGTACAGTAAATGCAGTAAATAAAAAACTTCATAGCCTTGCCTTGCATGCTCACTATTGCTATCAGTCCACTGTCCTATCTGTCGGCCACACTGTAAGACAACAGACATACTGTACATCAATTTTCAGACCAAACTGAATACAAGGCAGAATACGGTAAAATTGTTCCACTTTCCGTATTAAACCCACTGTCCCATCTGCCGGCACTACATTAATACAGGTGATATCCTTCTCATATCAAACAAGGTTGACTACAAGGCAGACTACTGTACTATCACTCCATGTTCCGTATCTAAGCATCTTTCCATCAGGCAACTGACATATGTACGTCTATCGTCAGAATACGCTGCATAGGTACAAAGCAGAATACTGTAATGTTGCTCCCTGCTCCGTATCAAAACACCCTCCCATCTGCCGGCAATACACTAAGACAACTGACGTACAGCAATCCTCGTATCACACCGAGTGTGCCATCGAGTCCCTCATAGCTTCTTGCTTGATGGTAGGACAAAGTAGGAGCAATAACGCGTACGCACACCGGGAGAATGCATGACATAGTCTTGATATTGATCAAATGACTTCTTCCTATGGATAAAGAACACAAAGGAGAGGTTCAACTGCGAATCTTCCTTTGTTTGCGGTGTCAAGAGAGACGTGCTTGGTCCCAATGTTTTCTGAAGCAATCGTGGTAGAAGATCTCTTAAAATGTGTTGCGTGTGGTAATGCAATGTGCATTAGTTTGCAAATTAAATAGCTTACGGTTCTGCACCCTATAAAATGTTAGATTGCAAAATAAAAAAGTAGTATTTTGAAGATAATTTTAACCTCATTATTAAGCCGCTTTATTACAACCTGGTTCAAAATATATAATAACGGACTTACCTAATCTTAATGGTAGAATATTATGAAAATTATTAAGTGATATGTTGGAAATCTTGCTTTTTCATTATACTTTGCACTTTTGAGATGAATTTTCTGTAGAAAGGGATCAATAAAACCAAAGAGATGTACCTATACTCTATACTGTCGGTATCATTGTCACTAGCTTATAAGATCTTCATCCAGCACGGTGCCCCCAAAGCAACTTGTAAGAATAGGATTACGCATTCATTCGATAAAGAGTACTTACGATTGTTTGATTTACAAAATATTACAATGTAGAGAAACGCTTTGAGAGCGCGTACCTACACCAAGCAAGGCAATGTTAACGAAACGCTCAAATCGGTCCTGAAACAGTATTTTCGTTTCCATCTTCACCAAAATTTGGTCATTTGTGCCCCTTGAAATTCATAACAGTGTCTGTAATTCTCCTAAAGATCAGTCCTCATCCATTTGAATTATGTTTTGACAAACACTGTGACAAATATATAGTCAAGCACACAAACAAACTATTCTATTATCACTAAAATTTCATTGTTTGTGCCCTTTGACATTTCCAGCAATTCCTAAAAATGCCACAGAAGTCCGTCCATAACTGTCTGAGTTACAGTATATTTCGACGTAACATAAGAAAGTTTGTAGAAAACAGCCAAATGGACGAGCATTTTATTTTTTCATGAAAATTTGGTCAGTTGCTCTTCGTAAAAATCCTAATATTCCTGCAAGTTATCATGCAGATCCGCTCGTAAACTGTTGGAGTTATGTTATCAAGAAAAACAGGCAAATCATCAACAAACGGTTGGACGGATCTTCACCAAAAGTTGGTTGTCTATTACACCTAACTTACCTAGCATTCTTTGCACATTTCATAACGATCTGTCCATAACTTTTCTGATTATCTGGGTTACAGGCAAACAGACAGCCAGACAAAGTCTGACAAAAACATAACCTCTTTGGCGGAGGTGATGAAGAACTTAAATTTGCATACCGCTAAGAACCGTTGAGGAATAGCGGTAGGGTAGTAATCTGGCATTTCAATGGCAGAGTAGTACAGGGAGAGCGACGGTATACTAAATTACAGTGCATTTTGTAGAGCTGAATCTTTGCATCAAGTCAGGGAGTTAACGGTATTTAGGTGCCTAACATGCCTTACAATGTCAGCAACATTGTCATGCATGAGATGCATTAAAAACAGAGCTGTACATTTACTGTATGTGGATTAACTGCTTGCCACTGAGCATCGTACTGCATTAGTTTCATGACTCCTTCAGTTAAAAAAATAAAAGCATTGATGGCGAAGTAGGCTAGGCTCACTCGTAGTCGTGCATGAAAGCTGTCGCTGCCACGCTGCGGCCTCTTTTCATGACAACCCTGGCTGATTTTCTACCATTGTTTGTAGAAAGGAATTTTGTTGATTTCGAACCTAGTACAAAAAAATAGAGCATTTAGATAGAATTTTAGCTCGAAAGGATGCTTGACAAGAGTGTAGGGTGATGTGTTATGGCAATCGAAGCTTTAATGGTATTGTGTAAAGCCTACTATTTATTAATTCTCAACTTCTGATTGTATGAGTACAATAAAATGCTATTTTTTTTAATAAATGTCATTGTAAGCCCATACGACGCACACAAGTTGTAGGTTTAAACGTCACCTTTATATCTATAACAAAATAATAATATTCAGGAGAGGCACAAACAAAAACGCTCCAGCATAAACTTTCGGATTTCACAGCCATGCATGAAGTCCATCGAAGCAGTCGTGAGCATCGGTCACTTATCGTAGAAGACTATGTTCGTAGCTCCATTCGTTTAGATCGACGACTGAGATAGAGGTTTAGAGACCACTCGTATAATTCGATGTACTTCGATCACGACATTTGTAGTTAAGCTAAAGCTGTGAGCATCTCGCATGAAATTGACAGAGAAGACAGTAAGAATAGTATTACCGTATATTTGAGATGATCTTGATGGATCATGATATTTACTTGAGGATGAAGCTACTAAAGGACAACTTCTCAGACTTGGTTCGCTGGTCTAGTTCACATTGGAGGCAATAAGCTAATTACTCCACTGCTGAGAAGCCATCATACTTTAAGGTACTCATACATTAAAGTTTGAGTGGTGCTGTGATTAGTATGATCGTTGGAAACTGTTAAAGTGGATGACGGTACTTGCCGTTGACAGCCTTTAGACATGATGTTCGAGCACACAGCGATTATGGTTTCATTAAGTCAGTAAAATCTTCTACAACACTGTTATTCCTACTTATATTGACCATGCATTCCTTTAACTAAGTTCGCCCCAGCACCATTCTTCCATTTGTAAGAATAATTGCTGTAGTGATACGTTGCAAGTAACTTGCACATAATGTAATAAATATTAGACTGTAGCGAAAGTTCTGACCGGTTTTTGAATGGCCGCGTCCTGGGCCATAACGTCGGTTATTATGGATATTTTAAAGGGAGTGCGCATTCATCAGTCTCAGTGGGCCTTTTCCAAGGGTTTCGAAGAGCCTTGAGCCTCCAAACGTAACAGTCGCATTGCAATGGACTGGTGCCACAGTTGATTTACTGTTTATGTTTCACTTTATTGCGAGTGCTTGAATGTGGAAGCGAAAGTGCCAGTCATCGACATATGCCATAAGATGAAGTAGAGATTAAACGGCGTTGTAGAACAACATGAATCTAAAATATTAATATTTTGAAAACATTGTCTCGTGCGAGGCTATTTTAAAGCGCCGAAAAATGCTAAAAATTATATGATTTCCTACCCGCAACGTCAAATCCACGCTGCCTTCACGCAGTTGTATCGGTATAGAATAGTCTGCTCTACAGTGAAGTGTAGTTACAATATTTTAAGTAATGCACTGAAAATTGGAATCGTATGGCGGTCGATCTTTTGTTCCAATGTGACATTATAACCTGACAGTTCAATATCGCTAAGCTGCATGTGTGGTCTATTCCTCATTTAAAAGCCGGAACCATATCTTTACTTTAATTTAAATTTCTCTACGAAGTCACGCATCATTGCTGGAATCTGGAGCACTTCTCATTAGCTTTATCCCTGGATTTTTTTTACAAATATGTCTACGTTTAATAATTTATCTTTTTAGATTCAACTACTAACATAACGACTACCAACATTACGGCTTGACCATTTCTCATTGACTTTGCACTTTCATTACTCACAAGCAATCACAAAGAATTACAGTAATAACAATGAATGGTAGCTGAGGAACTTCTCATTAGATTGATGTTCACATTACTTACTAGTCTGTTTTATTTAACGCAATCGCTCCCATGGAAACGACAACTTGTGCACTTCTCACTACGTAACTTTAGCATGACATTAGTCACCCATACGCCGGACGCGCGACAGTTCATTGGACTGCCAGAGCAATAAATATTGATATATGGGAGTGAGTTTTATTGTATTTGGGCTTGAAAGTTTCTGCTCCCTTGGAGCTCGCTCACGTTACGCATGATGGATGACCTCATTTGCTCCGTTTCACGCAAATGAAGTCCACATCGCAGAAAAAGGTTAACAAATGGCCCGGAAGGGAAGCTGTGGCACTTTTGTCCCGGGCGATAACGCCACCATGCAGCTCAGAGTTGACAGAGCTTTGAAGCGAATGTACAGGCGAATTTGCACACATTATTTTTGAAACACGCGATAACGCACTTGCTGTGAGATAATGTCCGAACTCGCAAGCTAATGAACGTGACAATTTACTGACATAATGTACCCTGGCGCGCAGCTATTTATCGATAGGAAATTTCATCTTTATCGTTGTATTTCGTGAATCACTTTTGCTACAAAGCGTTGCAACGGTTCTGGAATTATTGAACAGGAGAGCTTGTAGACATAAATTATGCGCTATTTAGCTACTGATCGGTGTCTAACATTTATTTCACTAGGTTTAAGTGAACAAATCATGACTTCGGGCTGTAAAATTATGTTGGAGCTTTGCAACTGATGAACGTGAGAAGTTTTTTGCCCTAATGTACTGTATATTGAAACTTTGCTGATGGTTGGATGCACCCTCATCTTGAATTGGGTGACGCGATCATAGATAACGTCACCGTGAGCTGTATAAACTGCGATTGTCCAGCAATAAGCGGCGATAATATCCCACTGCGATACTTTTAGTGTATTTTATTTCTTTCGTGACAGAGTGAAGATAATTTCGGGCTGTTGTTAGTATATCTTAATTGACTTAGGTGATATATCAGAGAGTACAGCAAGTGGCTAAACATCTGTTAATCAGAAGTTTGACAGGATATATTATTATTGAATAGTGCATAAGTTCAGTCTAGTTTGCTGAAATACTCTTTGTTTTGTTGGTGTAAGAAATTTAGTTTGAGACTTTTAAATAATAATAAATACCGTCATCACTAATAAAATATATAATATACATATTAGGTCTATAGAGATTTTTAAAAAGTGAAACAGTTATTTCGTTTACAACAACGCAAGATTTAACATAGCTTCATGAACAAGAGTTTCCTATTGTTCTTCAGTTAAAAGAAAAATATTATTCGGAACTTCGACAACATTTCACTTCGTAAAAATATTATTACGTGTCACTGATCCTGACAACTGTTCCTGACACTCAGAGAAATAAGTAAAAGGTGCTTAACATCAAATGTGAGAGAAGCAAAATTCAATTTTCCGCAAAGAAAATCTGTCATTCTTCCGAAGACAGTTTTAAAGTAGAAAAATACGTAAAATAAGATGAAAATGTTACACGGTAAAATCAACGGTCGTATTCTCCAGCCGTAGAGTATCTCTTGCAGTTTGAAACAAATTACTTACATAGATGAAAAGAATGAGAGGTTTTCTTGAAACGTGGGACTATTATCACACTCAATAAGGAAGAGCTTCCAGAATAATCGAATTTGATGTCTGTCTTGAGATGTAAAACAAATATAATCACAGTTCAAAGCATTGAGCTCAAAGAAATAATTCGTCAAAACACGCAATTTATGGAAGCAACATAGAGCAATTGTTTTAATTGAAAGCCAAATGAACGGGCGTATATTCAACATTTTCTTGCATAAGACCTGGGTCGTGTTGCGCTGCCTGCCGCTGACACAGTCCCGTGGGAATTGAAGCCGCACATCGCAGTGTCAGGAGTCACTTTTTAATTCCAGTTTCATGTTTCGGCCGCCTCGGCAGCGTCCAATTGGAACAGAGCTCAGAAATCTTTGCGTTTGTCGTGAGCAAAGCGGAGAGCGTTAGAGCGCGCGCTGCAATCTTTACAGCAGCCGTGGGCGAAGCAGCAAACGCTTGCAGGGCTCGTAGTCGTTACGAAGTCGTGGACGAAGCAGCAAATGCAGGGCTCGTTTCTCAATCGTTACGTTAGTCGTCGGTGAAGAAGCAAGCGTATGCAGGGCTCGTATCGTAATCGTTACGAAGTCGTGGGCGAAGCAGCAAACGCAGGGCTCATTTCCCAATCGTTACGTTAGTCGTCGGCGAAGCAGCAAACGTATGCAGGGCTCGTATCGTAATCGTTACGTTAGTCGTCGGCGAAGCAACAAGCGTATGCAGGGCTCGTATCGTAATCGTTACGAAGTCGTGGGCGAAGCAGCAAACGCAGGGCTCGTTTAGCAATCGTTCCGTTAGTCGTGAGTGAGATAGCAGGCAGATTGGCTAGTATTTCAATTCAGATGTTTGTTGTGAGTGAAAATATCAAATGCTAGGGTACGCACCGCCATCTCAATTTTATCTCTGAACGAACCGAGGGCAAGGGTACCCGCAGCAATAGTTACGTCAGCCTTGAGCGTAGCGGCGAATGCTATTGCAATCTTTACGATAGTCGTGAGTGAAAAGGCAACGCTATATTCGCATCGCAATCTTTGCGTCAACCGCGGGCGAAGCGGCGAGTGCTGGCGCTCAATTGCTTGCTATTGCGTGCATGCGAACCAAGAGACTCTTATATTGGATTGAAGTGGACCAAATCCCAGGCCGCTGCTGCTCTTTCTCTGCTGCTCCGATTGAGATTTACGCCTAGGAATTCATCCGAAAGAAACAGGTTTCTGGATTGGAAGTTTGGACGAGAAGGATCGGCGAGATGAAGATTTATGCTGCTCGAACTTGTATATTTAATTTGCAACGACTCTATGGGCAGCCGCCTGTTACTGGGACTTAGCTGCTGCGTAATTCTTGCGCTGAGAGCTAAAGTTGAGAGGCGGCCTGAGGAGCAGCGAGGGTAACTTGTAAAATATTCATACTGCGGGGGCGGCGGTGTTGGCAACGGCTATCAGGCGGGAGCTGTTGAGGCGCGTTCATTGCAATCCCGAATTGGGTTCTGAATTTGACAGGAAAAAGTGCTGTCACACGAAAGGTTATTTCGGCATTTTCTGCTGAATAGAAAATGTTTGCTGCAAAAAGAGTTCAGTCGTTAGACCGTTCAGTTATTTGTTATCTGGTACATATAATGTAAGTAAGATTGTTGTTTTCATTGTTAGCTAGTGAATCGATATTTTAATGCAGGAACATTGCAGCTGTACGAATGTTCGGTGATTTATTTCCTTGTAATGTGAAAGGTCAGTGCCAGCATAGTTCAGTCCTAAGAATATTAATTCAGTTTTGTTAGTTACACGAACAGTCAAGTACCATCAATTCTTACTAAGTGTTTCCAGTATATTCAAATATCATAGTAGAAAATTTCCTGTCCGTCTAAAAGTTAGCTTGGTCAACACGTTTACTTAGCAAATAATGATGTAATAGGAATTTTTTCGCAATATTAAGCGAACCTCTTCGCTTGAAAAGGCACACGACCTGCATTGATGACTGCTAGTCAACCAGCAGTTTTATTGCTGCACCAGTTCATTTCCTTTGTTCTATAAAGCCACAAACTTTAAAATTAGCAACATAATCTAAGTAATGCCGAACTTGTTACTGAAAGACAGTCCGAAGTTTTATACTATCAATAGCAGACAATGTAGAATTAGTGATCATGCTCCATAGGCAATGCAACGTTTCTTTATAACAGTATTAGAAATGAAAGGTATATCGACGAATTACAGTGTTCAATAATTGTAAATGGATCTAGGTGAGAGGGATTTGTAGTTTTTAGGACACTGAACTGTGCATTTTCTTTTGATGTATCATACCTTATAATTTTTCTGATCTGCTGCTACAGATTCCCTATTCCGGGATAAACGATATGTCGCCCTCGCCTTATCCAAAGGTATACGAATATTATAATGGCAAAGGGAAGATAGAGTAACTGCAACTACGTGTTATGTTTCTTTCTATGTGCAGTTTTGAATAGACCTTTAGTGCCCCTGCACGTGATACCATCTACTTGGTTCATCACACCTGAGGTAGACATGCCTCTGATGCCGCTATCACCACCAGCTGCAGAACCACTCGCTATAGCGCGGCTGTGCAACTACTGCAGCTGATGACCGAGTTCGATGCCATCTGAGCTCTGTAACCCAGGCACAGAGGCGCCCTGGCCATATACTGCAACGACGCTCTTTCATTAGTGGCAGTCCTTGGTGCCTTTCCGGAGTGATAAACATCCCTTGCTTGCCTAATTATAGTTTCAGCTCTCTGTAGCGGAGCATAGGCCACCTGTACAGTGAATAGTATGGTTTTCTACTAGATGTGTGTGTGTGTTTGTATATACGTGGGGCAAAGAGACTGTTTGAGATGCATTGCCCAACTGACGATGGCGACAGAAAGTCGTGCTGTTCTGCAGGTGCAGTGCGAGTGTTATTCAAGCGGAAGAAACGGGCCGTGAGTGTCCACACAGACTTTAGTAACATTCGGGGTTGCGTGATTAGCTGCTCGCGCTATTTCAAGCACACAGCCTCGAAACAATGGACAGCTACGGTTGAAAAACTTCGAAATTCCAAATCTTCAGTGAAAGGTTTTGTTTTAGATGAATGTGATATAAGCCATTGCGGGAAATGACAAACTAAAAACATGAATTGCACATAAAAAAGAGCTATCGTAGGGCAAAATCATGTCCTTTTTGCCACATATTATCACAACTGTAGTTACTTAACCAACTCTCTCACGCATAATTAATCTGTTTTTCTCATAGGAACGGCACTGTTTGAAATGTTGTACACCGACCACGACATTCTACCACAATAATCACAGTGGCTCACGTCTCGAAGAGACACTGTGCCTCGTGGAGACCCACATGCACGAAGTACAGAGCCATGCGGTTGGCTGAACAGGTGACACAGTCTTCGCTGCAGAGAGGGCAGAATGAAATTCTTGACTAGGTTCTTATATCCGATTCTAGATAATGCAGAAAATTAAATAATTTGAAGATAACTGTCAGTGTAAACGAAGATTGTAATCTAATGTAAGAAATAAATGTAAAAGTAACTAAAAAAAAAATATTGTTAGCACGAATCCTTATATACTACAACGCTTTTGGAATTTATTTATTTATTTCGTGTCCGCTCCTAAGGGAATAGATTGGTGAAAAATAGGCCAGGTTGCACATTTTATAGTGATCTATAACAAGTAGCTGGTGGATATTTCCCCTTTATCTGAATGCACTTCTTGCTTGAAACACTTTTTGAAATCTGAATAATATACCGGATATTGCAAAGGTCCTGGCCTGCTTTGTATTTTCAAATTGTGAAACTCTTTTCAAAGACTTCATGAAATTTATTGACAATGACTCATTCTTAAACTATTTCAGATAATATAAGAACTGGTATACATTGTTATACATTGTTGATAATGGAAACAAAAAAGATAAAGTTAGCAGCTCTCCTTCGCGCGGGTCACCAGAAGGCGGACATTGTTAGGTTGCAAAAAGTCAGTTTATCAACGGATGAAACGGGTCGAAAACCGCCTTAAGAATAATTAAAGCCTCAAAGATCGACCACGTTCAGGCAGACAACAAGTTATTCAGCGGAAAAACGTTCAAAGAGCCATTGAAAATGACCCAAAACTCAAAATGACTCTATTTGAGAAGAAGATTTCTGTGTCAACCGTGTCAAGAGCTATAATGAGTGAAGGTGAAATGAGCTCAAAGCGTCGGAAAAGACCGCTGCTAACTGCTGACATGGTTAAAAAGCGCCAAGAGCGATGTTCCCGCCTTCTTAACGACTTGAAAGGTTATGGAAATCGAGTCATCATTTTCTCACATGAGAAGACTTTCACCGTGGATCCTGTCTTCAACAAACAGAACGATTGAGTTGTGATCTTTGACAAAGGCATCTCTGATATTCGTTATGTCTCCACAACAGAGCATCCGGCCTCTGTGATGATGCTTGGCGTTGTGGCCTCCAATGGAGAGAAGATTTCTCCAGTGTGGTTCAAGGGCAGTTACAGGATGATAGGGGCTGAATACAGGGATATCATGGCCACAAATGTTCTTCTTTGGATCAGAATTCTCGTCAAAGATGAGATTACGTGTTTCAGCGAGATGAGGTACCAGCGCACACGTCGAAAACCGTCCAAAACTGGATGAGCCAAAGCATGACTTTCTGGCCCAAAAACTTCTAGCCCCTGCAGTCGCCTGCTAGAAGCACTCATTATTAAGCAAAAACAGTTCGTTACGGTCGTAACTTTCTGAAGGAGATACGACCGTAACGCCCAGTAACGTAATTCATAGAAAATAGGCATTCAGAGATAAATGATAAAGGGTGCATAGGTACCCCCATGTGGCCCAACGATAGATATGAAGTTATATTGAGCTACTATGTAAACCAATAACATATTTCCATTACGGTCGTTACATATAATGAGGACATGTTCAGTAAATTATAGACATTAATGAGGGGCTCTGAAGTTCCATGAACATGGTAATTACATAGCACTATTATAGCTTATTATTATGTTATAGTAGTTTGCTCAGAAGCCTTTTACTTAGTGTGGCAAGGTTATGAAAAGTTGACTATTTCGAAGTACATATATTTAGCAAAATGCGTCATATATGACAACCTCTAGAAAAAAGTAGTTTTATATACATAAATGTTCTCTTCAGATTATTAAATTAGAGGGCTTTAGCTTTAATTTGTTGCAAATAAAGGCTTCCTTTGATGAATTTTCGATTTTCAGCCTCTGGTTTTATTGATTGTTAACGTATTTCACTTCTTTCGCTATATGCATAATATTACTCTGGTGCCAATGATGTGACTTAATAGCTCGGCATGTTTTTGCAGAATCGATTTAGCAGACTATTCTGCGTGCAGTACATTCTGTTCTTTTCACGTAGACCTATGTTACAAACCAATACTCGAGTACACTGCACCGTACATACCACACAAAAACTGCTTGTTGCCTCTCGTTTTGTGGTTCAACCCAGGAGACTTATTAAACGATATGCAGCACTGTACTGAAATCATAACAATACGACGAGTTCTTGGTCATGCATTAGCTGGTGCATTGTTCTATGCTACGGAATCACATCAGTGCCCGCCAAGAACAGTATTATTGCACTGCAACTATTGCAGGCTCTTTCTTCTCATATCACCACAAAATATAATTACTGCACTTCTGAGTTGTCAACCTGGTGTATATTATACTGTAAATATGACTTTTCCGTGGGTACCTTCAAAATTGCAAAGATTCAAGAAGACAATGAAAATTACAGAAATGTAACGAATTTCTGCCAAACACCATGACAAACTTGCGACATCTCGGGAGCAGTGAACGTACCTTCGCCGTCCATGTGTAAAATATGAGGTATCATGCTAAAATTTCTAATATTGAAACGTCCTACATGCATTTATCGTATATGCACAGCTGTATAAAGTTCAATTACCGTAAACTTCGCATCGAAACGAAGCAAACACAAACGCATGTAGAGAAATAAGCATCATTTGCCGTTTGCTGCAAGAGCATCTAAAATTTCTGTGTCAGTAATAATGAAGCTGAGCTAAGCAGTATAATTTCAAAGCAAGAATTAAATTTCACCGCGCCGCGCTATATTTGATGCCAATTAAAGCTTTCTTCATCAGCTTGATTGTTAGCAAATATGTGTGACACTGGTCCCGTGCGACCTTGGATTATTTAATTAAGTGACGGGCAGCCTTCGGTCCTTGTCGTCCATGATGACATCGGTGTAATTTTATCCGAGTGCCTCTTACTTGAGGGCCGGTGAGCTAAATTGCATCGCTGATGATGGGACCGGGGAAAGGTTGGACAAGCGTAGCGGTAATTAGCGTTAGTTAATGCTAATAACTTGCTGCTTGTAAAACGAATTTGATCAAGAGCCGTAGATGTAAAATTCGTTGATGATGGGATCGGCAAGAAGATGGACAAGCGTAGTGGTAATTAGCAAAATTTAATATTGATAACTTGCATCGTAACTAACTTGCTTACTGTCGTCGAACCAAAATACTTCTATAATATAACCCGAAAGTTGGACAAACGCACTGGTAATGAGCGTTAGTTATTACTAATAACTTTCGGCTTGTATGACGAAATTAATGAAGGCCATAGAACGGAAATGCGTCGATGAGAGAACCGAGAAGAAGTTGCACAAACTTAATTTTAGTTAAACCTGACTCATGACTTTCGGTTTGTTTAACGGAGTTGATGCAGAGCCGTAAAACTAAACTACATAGTGATTAGTGAGAATGACGCTGGTTATGACAGGTATCATTAACGTCAGCTAAAAGAAATGGCTGCGTATCAAAGAGTTAACGTGGGTTTTTGACGATGGAACCCGGAACCGATTAGACAAGTGTAGGGATAATTATCATTAGCTGCTGCTTGATAATACTCTACATCCCAACCACTTGACTGAGGATCAAAGAGCAAAAGTACACCCCTGAATGGTAGGACCCTCCAGGAACTGGTTGGATCAGCCCAGTGACCAACAACGCGACTGTGTTGCGAAGTTTGACTGCATTATTCATCAGCAACCCGATTCAGTTATTAATTACATTAGTTAATTTTTAGGATTTTAACTTGCAATTGAAGGATAGAATCTCAAACTGGGCTACCAAAAAACTTTAAATTTGGACTATTGTTCCGGTGAAAGTTGACCAGCGCGGATCAGTTTACCTAATATTATCGTTTTAAATAGCATGTCTAGAACACCAAAATTAAACATGTGCGAGATCTTAATTGACAAGCTTGAAAATAAACTGATTTTGTTGGGCTGTCGGGTGGGAAATCAATCAATTATTGTCTCATGATCGCTCACCATTTCCCCAATCCATCGTTTGTTCGGCAGTGCATTGTAATTCTACACTCTTATACTGCGTACAATACGCACGAATACATTTTTTATGCTTCTGCTACTACATCGGGACTCGAAATAACTTGCCATTTATTCAAATTTCCTCATCACACTATCTTCTTTATTAAGTTTATGATGCGGTACACCATTTTTCGATGCTAAAACTTGTGTGTTTATCCAGAGGTAATCATCCTTTGACTGTCATTACGTTGATGCTCTACATGCTTTGTTCAACAGGTGCCCTTCTATTTATCAGCATCTGTCGCTTCCTTGAATAAAAACGTACGGACAATGAACAGTTTATATTATTATATTGCTTGCTGATTGTACACGAATGCAAACAGTATATAATTACAGTATCGATTTAATAACTTGAAAGCAGCGTCTAAGTCTTTGAGCCCATGTAAATATTTCATTTCTGCCAACAACACAACTTCTTTTTTAGACGAGCGATTATAACTACGTATTATCCATATTTTTCATTAAAAAGTCGTTCACGGAACCAATATGCAACTAATGGCTGTTGCATTCATAGCTGAATAATAGAGTACAAAGATTCAAACTGCAGTGACATCAAGAAATGAAGACCTCCACTCCAGTGGAGAATTACGACATATGTCTTTCTTCCTTTCTTTATATTTTTCACTCTTCTATGCCTTTATCGTTTTCCTTTTTTAGTCTTTTTTCCTCTTCATTCTCCTTCTCGCTTTCTTCTCTTCTCATTTTGTTTTTCGTTTTCTTGTCTTTTATTTTGTTTTCTTTTCCTCTTTTTCCTCATATCTTCTACCCTCGTATGTACTCTCATTCAGTCTTCTATTTCTTTTCATAACCAGTTGAATACTATACTATATACAACTCTATTTCTTTCCATCGTCCTTCATTTTTTCCTCTTGTTTCGATTATCACGGCGTTTGAACCGAGAGAATTTCCCAAGCTACTCTCTTTCCGCAGTGCCTACTTTGAAGAAGAGTGTGACTGCTATAAAGGCGAAGTTAAGCACCAGCTCGGCAAGTTTCTGCGAACTTCACAATGTAGTATAGCTGTCGTTAGCAAATAAGGGCTACAGCACTTCGTTTACCTCATATTGAACTGCTGAATATTCCAATGAATAATCCATTCAGGGGTATCTGTGAATCAGTTACCATAGCTGAGCTCGGCTTTTTTGTGGCCTCTTTTTATTTTTAGCATTGTGTTCTTAATAAAAGCTATTTATTTATTCATTTTATTCCAACAGCTTCGCTGTACGGGGTGCGAGGTTGCTCAGCAAAATGCCACGTCACATCAGAACCGTCGCCAGTATTAAAACCGTCAAGTTTAGAAACTTACCGGACCCATACTAACTGAACGTGCCAGACAGCAGCTGCGTGGAATGTACCTGACTCTCGCGCTGGTCAGGGAATGCAGTATCACCTCGGCACAAGATTGTCGACGTGAACAGCGCCATCTGGACTTCGTCCTTAGAACCAACTCGGTACCAGTGTAAGGTATCTTCGGAGGGGCACAGAGTACCGCTCATAATTTTTGGACTATATACGGCCACAAGGCCGCTGGCCACAAAGTATTAAAATTTTAAAATGACGTCTCGCGGGACTACAAGAAAATGAGGAGACCGCAACAAGAACGCCACGAGCTCCTTCGGCTGCTGCTTGAATCATCTTTTTTGTGGAACTATTCACGAAAGGTATTTTTGATGATAAATGTGGTCCCTCGCTGTATTTAAAAACGCAGCAGTGTTCCACAGTTCTGTGTGACAATGCAACATCGCTCCACCAGTGTATGTAAGATACAGCATTAATGTAACGGCCGCCAGAGAATGGAGGCGTTTGATTGGGCCCTAAAAATATAGCATTCTACTCTTCTCTTCTTCCAACCATCAGTGAAGCTTCGCCGACAAAAAAAAATATGTTACTAAGCTGAAGTGAGTTTTTTTAAGTCTCTAGACTAACTGATCAGGGACAACTCCTAAGCCTCAAATCTATCGGTCGAATTGCCAGAGCACATATCTAAAGTATCGGACAAGTTTATTGGCGCCCAATAGAACACGCCAAAACTACACATTCGTAATTTTAGCCAGTTCCATCTTATCACCCATTGCCAAGTTCATTTAGAATGCACGAGTAATATCTTCAATTCTTCCCCACCTTAGTTTGTAACTGCTCCTTGCCTTCCGTTTTCAGGTACCGAAAAAGCTTCCATTGGGTACCCATTAGTGATGTCCTTTCTCTATGTGCGATTGCAGTCACCTGATTGTAGTTTCTGGCAGACTATTTTATTCCATCACCTCTCTTTGCTTTAAGCCTTCCTAATTGGCCAAACGACACAACGCAGTAAGGAAAGGTGGCTGGATCACAACGGCATTCCACCCCTGCCTTTAAAAATGCAGCGGCCCTACACCGCTGCATGAAAAAAGGAGCATCTCTGTGCCGCTGTATGCAAAATGAACCAGCCCAACACCGTATGCAAAAATGCACCAGTCAACCGCTGCATGCAAATATGCACTAGCGCCCCACTATTGTACGCAAAAATGCAGCTGCAATTGTCTGTTGACTGTAGGAGGCAGTATCGCTTTGGCCATCGAACAGATAACGCTACAGGCCTACAACTCTTGCCCAAAGATCAATATAGAAAACAACTGCCCTTTGCTTTGCTCAGCCACGGATAGGGTAGGCGAACCATAGCAATTTTCCCATATCGCAGCCATTGATCAAAGGCTTCGTCCTCAATCATAACTGAGTGCTCCCTTCATGGCTACTGTTTTGTACTTGATCTGGCCTACAGATGCAGCAACGGCTTGTTGCGTTTGGCTGTTAAAATTTTCTAATACTTTTCGCCCGGCAAAGTCTGGATCAGCAGGCTTCTTTCCGAGTTAACATTCCTATGTTAAATACTGCACGTATTCAGCTTCCTTTTATTCTATGCTAGAGGGCCCGTGCCGTTATCCTCAATGAAAGGGCAGAAGTTGCGATGTCCCTTCCTCAGTGATCATACTTTCGTTACCAATATGCTTCTAAAGGATACGCTACAACAGCCAACTCAGATTGCCATAAAACATGAATACTTTCTGCTTCAATCCATCTGAGAAGTACATTTTTTTTCCTTCACTTAGATGACATTAGACAAAACATTGCTATATAGGTAAGCAGTGAAGCATCACCAAATTTAAATAAATGACCGGCTGTGGATCCTGTCTACTGCATAATACCCCTCCATTACATCGAAATTTTTGTGCCCAAGCAAAACTGCTTCGTTCAATAAAGAAAACCCAAGCTGAAAAAATTACTCTGCCCCTACTGTAGGGTGAAAATCCCCTCTTTTGTCCTTCGCCTTCAATCATCTACTCAATTTCTATGACGTGAATTGCGAGCAAATAATAGAGCTTCAGTGTATGGAGAAAGTAATAAAAATCAGAAGCCAAGGCAGCGCTAAGATTTCACCGTTGGCTGAACAAGATGTGCATTCAGTTTCTAGGTCAAGAATTCCCACTCTGGCCATCTTCTGCAACCTTTCTTAATTTTCGCCTACGTTTCTATCAAAACGTAACATGATTACGAAATTCATAGCAAGGCCTATTTTTTGCCTATGTTGTTAAGAACGTGACACGAGATACAACCAGTATATAAACACATAAATAAATAAACATATTAACACATAAACACACGATGGTGTTAGTTATTTTTTTTTATGAACTCAGGTGAGAAATTCAAGTGATGGAACAACAAAAGTAAAGTCAAGTTGGCTGTGCTCCCCAACATAGAAACCCACATGCACTGATTCCCCCCCCCCCCTCAGGTTCAGAATCCTGTTCGCCTGCAGTCAACCCCACTCTTCTCGCACTCTGGCTTCATATATATGAGGCTCATCGGACGACTGCGCTCTTCCCTTGCAGAAGTAGGTCAGTACTCCCATCCCCTTCAGTACGCTACCAACGGCATAAATGCTGACGATGCATTGCCTAACACCAAGTCTGGACTTCCTGGCTTGGGATAGAACGTCGACTTCCTGACAACGAGTGAGGCAGCACCCCAACCCCTAGCTGTGTCACTGAAGTGAAACAACATTTCGCTATCAGCTATAGCTGCAATAAGTTTGCCATATATCAATAAAAATAAAACCTATAAGGAGATACTCAGGTTCTCAAAATGCCAATTCAAAAATTGACAAAAGGAAATCAAACCATTTTTCTATTTATATTTCCAATATATTAGGAGAGTAACTGTTCACATACAGCCAATCGCGTGTGCCTAAGCTTTCGACGGGGGCCTGCTTCAGCCCCACACTATAAAAGATGCAAGGTTGAGTACGTCACGCTTACAAAACTGCATAAATGTAGGAAAGGAAGGGAAATTCAAAAATGAAAGCTCTAGAAATTCTATTAGCCTAAATTTCTATCTGATATAGCCCCCAATTCATTCTGGTGTCTTCAGTATCCACGCTCTCCAAGAGCGCGGCGTAGGAGTGGTCCGTAAATTTTTGTTGCTGTTACGGAAGGATTTCCAAGAAAAAATGCAAAAACTATCGTTAATATCAAGACCAAATGACCAAATTCTGGATTGATAGAAAGGAAAACCTGGTTTT
>LQNS02277220.1:4188321-4206095 GCA_001587735.2 Parhyale hawaiensis | reverse complement strand
TGTGAATCACAAAAATAGCCTATGTTTATCTTCCATCAGCAAGGACGGCGAACTTCGATGTCTTTGGCTTTATCGGTGTAAAAACAAGGAAAATTGAAAGCAAGATGCACCCCCGCCGGAACGAAAACAAAAGCTAGGACGTTTGCAGGATTAACTAAGAAAACATAGGGCAATAACTAACGCCAACAAGCCCTGAATGCTTTTTTGTTATGTGCTGTGGTGAGTGTGTACAGTTTAGTAATACTGGTAAACAAGAGAAATTAAAAACTAATTTAAACCTGGTAATGTTTCTCGCACTGATACATAATAGATACGTAAGTAAACTCCGGCTTCGGAGGCTGATGCGCTATAATGCGACCATAATTACGTAATCGAATTTAGTACCACATGGGCATACTGTTGCTTGAAAGCTCAATGGTTAAAATCCTTAATGTGTTTTTTTTTTTAGTTTTCACTATTTCGAGTACACGCTGAATTAGATGCTGCAGCCTTCTTTCCAGCCTCATCTGGAGCTTCGGCGCTGTTTGGCAATAGCCTGTTAAACCGCGCCTTCTCTTTTGAGAGGACTGTAATGTCAAGCCAAACTACTCAGCAGTGGCCCACTTTAGCTGCTACGATGCACAGACTAGAGACTTTTTCGTGTAGTCCATTAGCGCTTTCTGCCCTTCCGTTGACACTCGGTGTCTAACTTATGCCCTGCAGAGAGCCCAAGCTTTAACTCTTCCATATTGGGGTGGTATATAACAGACATATACATGCGAGCTGCGTTTGTTTTTGCATGCTAGGAATGTGCATAACCTGAGTGCAATATAAGTAAATTCAGAAAGACATGAAAAAAATATACAATGGATTGGTAGTGTCACTGCAATAAAAAATAACGACGTGAAATTAGGGCATAGCAGCTGCCGTTCAAACCATCATAAGAAACATACGAAGAGCGCTGTATGCAAATAAAAGAATGCTTAAAGTGGTTTGAATTCCAGAAGTCAATGAAGAGCAGAAAAAAATAGTGTGAATTGCGGTTGCAGTTAAGGTGAGAGGTCACAGCAATGTTTTAACGAGCTTTTTCTGGCAAGTTGAATACCAGAGGTCATAGCAACCCTGCAGCGTATTATTGATGCTACAGTTAAGGTGAGAGGTCATAGTTATACCTGAGTGAGTTATTGATGCTCCAGTAAAAGCCAGTAGTCATGGTAATGCCAAAATGAGTTGTTATTGTTATCAATATTATTACTGGATTAGTGTTTTCCTTTTTTATTAGGGATATTCAAGTTTCATATATGCACTGAAGCATACGGTATAGCAGCTAACAAGAATGTCAAAATACAGGCGCGCTTTCTGTTTTAATTTTCATCTGAGCAGCATACTCCTTCCTCTGTTGGATGACACGTGAAAAAATTAGTTTATATCAGTAAGGCGTAAAGCATCACGTGATTAATTAAATTCCAATCAGCTGCCACAATATCAGTACATGGACATTTTTAACGTTCAAGAGATAACTGTTAATGCTTCGTGAAAAAAAAAAAGTATGCCGAAAAAATCATTTCTTTATCTACTCCACCGTGAAAAATTATTGCTTCTGTTGTGCTCCGTTGATCATCTACTCAATTTGTACTACGTGAACTGCGAACAAATCTAGTCTCTATTTGCCAAGAACGTAATAAAAAAAATTAAGACTCCATGAGAGTGCCTAGTAAAGCTGTAAATTTCATCATTGCTTGGATTTCAACGTTGGCTGATCAAGAAGTAAATTCAATAATTAGATAAGGATTTCTTTCGTGGCCTTCTTATATAACCTGGTTTATTTTTCAAAATATATTTACGTTTATCTTGTTTTGACTATCAATAAAACTACACGCTACACCTCTTTGCAATTGCTTTTGACAAAAGTGCCATATATGATTGATTGTCTTCATAATTTTTTGACAGAGTTGGTAACATTTTGACATATTTCATAATTTTATGACAAAGGAACAAAACTGTTTGACAATTTAACAAAACAGGTTGTCAGGGTTTTATCGATAAAACTTTTTTATAATCTCCATATCACTTTGACAAAGGTCAAATGAATATGACAGTTCTGGAAATCGTTTTGACAATGTTTTTGATAAACTATTTCAATGATTGACAACATTTTTCAAGCTTGTCAAAGAGAAATTTAATCATTGTCAAACTCAGTTTCTGTTTATCATTTTATTTTTATCATTGTCAAAGTGATATGCATTTTGTCAAAATGTCTTCAATTGTCAAAATGTTTTGCTAGTTTGTCATTCAAAGAGTGGATTTTGTCAGTCCGTTTTGAATAGAGTCAAGGCATAGTAAACATTGGTTATACTGTATTGCACATTGTCAAAATCAGTTGTTAAATTGGTCAAAAGCAATTGCAAAAAGCTGTACGACCTCTACAGACAGGTGAAGCTTTATGCTGTACCAGGAAGCCCAAAACGCTGCTAAGAAGCCTTGAAAAAACCATTAATAGTTGGAATAAACGCCTGAAGATCCAAACACTGAACGCTAATCCCGGCAATGAATTTCCGGTCAAAACCGACCAGGGTGGAAAATACCGACAGAACTGACAACTTCGGCATCCAGTAGTTTTTCGTGTATAGTCACTGACATAAGCCGCAACTCCTGTGTTTCTCCCAAAGACCTTCAGTGCAATGACAGAAGAATACAACCATTGTTTCTCGATATTGTACACCTCGTGAAACACACGTAGACAAGATACCCTTCGCCTGTGAGATATTACTGAGAACGACGAATATTTGTCACCATGCACGAAGGGAATTTTTCCTCCATTCGCTTTACGATTGCTCCCAGTGATCAGAGTACCGCGATCTATGCCTAGAATTTGTCACCGTTTATCAGTAAATGTTTTGAAATGTAGCTCATACACAAGTGTTTTTGCAGCTTGGGGTAATATGGGGCGCTATTACATCACGAAACTGTTTACACGGAACTTCCTCGTAGGTCCATAAGCACTACAGAGCGGGTTATGGCCCGGACGCCACAGTGCTACACCGAGTGCGCAGCGTACACGTTATCTGATTTGTTCCATTAAATATATATGAATTAAGCATTTTCTGTGCAAGGCGAATTATTATTTCAAGTGTCTTTTCTTTCCTATTCAACTGTCCGCGAATCATTAAAAAAACATTACAGTATAGTTCCCTAGCCCTCTCCATTTCTTGCTGCAGCTTAAAGCAATAACGGCGTAGCCTGTGCAACATAGGGAGAATTCTGATGGCTTTTTGTTTAGGTGATATTTATTTGACATTAAGTAGTCACCTCGCTCCTACACTGGTGTGCGACTTACATAAGACGAAGACTTTCTGAATATCAACAGGAGGGCAACAGCATTACGTATAGGAATTGAGACCAAGGCAAGGTTTGTATCCCGCAAGGGTGTGACTTTTTTTTAATGTGAATTGATGAAAGGCGTGGAAAACTTGAGATGCTATTCATATGAGCTTCAGATTCAAATTAACCAAACACTTTTCTATGTCCCCTTTATAGATTCGTATTACCAAAAACTCCGCTGCTCACTCGCGTTTTTTTGTGATTTTGAATAACTGCCTGCAGTATTGATTGTTTATGCTAATAACGTCAATCAGTACATAAACTTGTTACTTAGGTATTTAACTCATTATTTTTCTTAACAAAGGTGCGATGCAAATTTAGGGTGGAACAAGTAAAGTTATGACAATGATCCTATATAAAAATCTTTTAGTTAGCTTGCAGTTTAATAATTTGATTTCCTTGGAATTATTATTTTACCAGCAACGATAACTATCAAATTTAACAACAATCTGACTCACTTGCTGGCAGGTCGAATTAGCGGAGGGATAGGAGCTCAGACCAAAGACAGGTTTGAAACCGGCCTAACGCATCGCCTTTTATTCGTTGCTCAAGCTGACACGCTTTTTCGAATCCCTCTTGGTCACGAGCGTGTTTAGCGGTTGTTCAGACTGCTGCAACGCAGATACTGGTTATGCCCTTTTGCGAAGCTGTCGGTTATGGTACTCATAAACTAATTTATAGTTAAGCTCATAAACTAACTGTGGGAACGTGGCCCTCAGGGGTATATCCTGGGGGGCCCTTTCCCTGCCTCAATATACTTGGGCCTCACGACCCCAAGGGTTCCTATAGTGCTTTCTCCGCAGGGGATGTTGCAGCTTGCCGCAGTTTCTGCTGACTAGGTTAGTTTTGTAAAGTTAGGTACTACGCTCTCAATACTTCCCTTCGGTTTCGGGAGGTGGGCCGCTGATAGAGGTGGCCGACCTATTCCCGATAGACTACTATCTTGTATTGCGTTTCCTTCCCCTGTGCGGCGTAGCTTAGAGACAGCGTTGGACATGCACATCTAGCGCCTTTTCCCTATCAGTAGCGCACTGACCACTTAGAATCTGCGACCTACCGTACCGGCAGAAAAACCGAGACTAAAATCATTGATAATATGAAGCGAGACGTACTTCGCGCCTTAATGGGGCACGAGCCTGTGTTAAACCACAGGAATAGTTCGGCGCGATATAGACATTGTGTCCCTGATGTGCTAGTACTTTTTTCATACTACTACTAAGGGAACGTATTTTTGCGTAATGGCAAACACTTCGATTTTTCAGGGATAGATTCACCAGATCACTCTCACCACACAGCCTACTGGCTGAACTACTGTACAACAAACACAAGTGATTGGCGGCAAGCGAAGCCCAGACCGGAGAACATTGGTATTAGTACGTTGGTAATGGCCGGGAGAAATAGCAATGCCTGAGCCCGTCATTTATGCTCCATCTAAACCCGAAAGTTATACGCATGCCTAAGTGATTTATTTTTGGTGTTGCATTTAATAACACAAGTCCCAGGAGTCCATAGACGAATAATTACAATTGCACTGCTACTGCTAAAGCCAGAGGTCACCGCAATGCATAATTAGTTGCCGCTGGTAAGTGCGGTTAAGGTCAGAGGGTTATACAATAACTGTCCTTGAGTTCGGCTCTTAGGTGTGTACAGCGCTAGAAGGACTACGGGAAATGACAGTACCTGAGTATTATTGTTAAAACTTTTTCAAGCTCGAGCCCCCACGGAAAGTAAGCAAGTATACGATCATAAAATATGGAGAGTACATGTGCATATTTACCTTTAATGACCCATGTATTTTAAATGCGTTTCTTTTTTATAATTACACTAACGATTCCTTACTGTGACAATAGCTGAATACTTTAAAAATAACTTGTCTAGAAACCGCACATTTTGGTCTATTTGGATAAAACTCAATTTAATTCATTTGTACCGCGAGAAATAATTAAAAAACGAAGTTCCCTCATTCTTCGTTCTTCTTCTCCTTCTGGTCTGAAAAATATATTTCCTTTTTCCGTCACTATTTTGCACTGTATTTGTACTTCATGAAGCTCGGACGAAATCAAAGCTTTGTAGTGGGAGGGAAGTGAAATACATTAATTATCTTTGATACCGCTAATGCATAGATGCTAATAACTTGGCAACGCAATAGTCTCTGCCACTGAGTAAACGAATTTCTTGCTCCTATCTAATATGTGAACGGAAAAATCTACCATGCAGGCCAGCTACCAACAAACGGTGGGCTAAAAAGAATCCATACTAACGTACCTTGCTGTCAGAAGATAACGGCAATGAATTAGTAATGATATATTATAATACTGTACACTATTTCTATTGTTCCTGTCTGTAGTACGAATTCTGCTGTAAAAGTCGCATCGTACCAGCAGGCTTCATCATCCTTTATTTCGGCAGAAAGAATTATCGAAGCCAACAAATATTTAGGGCAGCAGAACGTCCCACCTGTAAACCAAACCGCAAATTTTGAATTGGCTCGAGAGTCAACGACACCTGTAAACTAGAGCCGAACCAAAATAATTTACTGAAAACTCTCAGCAGCGTATTCTAGATACCAGTATTGACTACACCAGGGTAGAGATTTGGCGACTGCAAGAACTGTATATATGTTCCCTTTGCTCAGCGTGAAGTTTCAATTGCCACGAAGCAGCCAATTCAGCAATGAATAAAAATTCAGGGAATGGATTATATGAAGGACGGACCTGGAAACTCATTCGAAGAACGAATTTTTCATTAACCAAGCTAAAGAGAAAGAGGTCAAGAAGCGAATAACTACCTGTTGAAGGGGGTCTTTTAGAAATTTATGATTTTTTTTTTTATTTTCGAGCCGATTTCTCTGAAACTTACACATAAGATGTAAAATCAAAAAATAAAAACATTTTGTTCGTAAAACATTTTCAGTTTAGGCCTTACTTTTTTCAGAAAATGAGATTTTCATTTTCTTCATAAATTTTAAAAAGAATGCAAGTCAATGAGTTTTTGTGCTACGCTAAAAACAAAGACAGTTTTAGAATCCTTGAAAGATTCCCTACAAAACTATGAATAGATTTCTTTCAATTTCATTTTCATTTTGTATTGACATGAGACTTAAGATGGGTTACCGAAGAATTCATAAAATATGTAAATTTTCTTTATATTTCATATAACAAAAAAAGAACTGAAAAGAAATTGAAAAAAGATCTATTCATAGTTTTGTAGGGAATCTCTCAAGGATTCCCAAACTGTCATTGTTGGTGTTCCCTTAGTGCTTGCGTTCATTTTTATTCTGAAAAATCAAATTTTCTCAGGGCGGCAAATTTTATGTTTTTGTGGATAAATTTTGTAAAAAATGCGCTGTTTGCAGTGGAAATGCACTTGACATGATTTATCTATAGTACATTTCCACCTACATATACCTCACATTCATCATTCACTAATATAAATATGAAATAACTATGTATTAGATGAATAAATAATGAAAAAGTCAATTTTTGACCCCTTCTGGACCCCATTTGCCCCCCCCCATTTTTTGGGGGTTTCTAGCGTTGCCAGCCCCCTCAAAATTTGGGACGTAATAGCCCTTGGTATACCGATCATTTTGCACCAAAAAAAAAATTAGTCAATTTTTTACCCCCTCCCGACCACTTCTGGACCCCTTTTTCCCCCCCTCCTTTCGGGGGGGGGGGTTCTAGTGCTGCTAGCCCCTTAAAAATTTGGGACGTTATAGCCCCATACTTGAGGACACTTTTTGGGCATGAAACAAAATATTGAAAATTATGACCATTTTCCGTTAAAAGACCCCCTTAAGCAACGTGGGTTACAGACAGTGCAATGTCTCTAGTACTAGAGGGCACAGTTCATTTACTACAGATAGTTATGTCAAGCCATAGAGTGGCAGCACCTGCAGTTGCAGCAAAGTGCTGTCACAAAATGTATCACAAAAATGTATCAGCCACTAGCGTCGCTCCTCTTGCAGCGGGGCTTCCTGGATAATGCCAAGACAGAAGCATCTTGGGTACTTTCCAATATGGCATCGTGTGTGCGTGAGGTTAAGTGTGTGTCGCGATTGTTTATTACATAAACGTTGGTAAGATTGCTCAGTTGCAGTTCATTGTGCTTTTCATGGGCGTATTAACATTCTACTCTATAACTTGTTGTAATGCAAAGTTTTCTTGTTGAACGAAAATCGTCTAATTTTGACTTTTTAAACTCATGTAAATCATTCGATTCCGCGCAAAGCATTCGCTTCAACTTAGGCAAACATTTTCAGATGATTTTCTCAGTTCTATTTATGACGCTGCAAATCAAAATGCAATACAATGCATTAAATCTATGGTCTAATATTTTCCTTTACTTATATAATTTAGTATATGGCCAGTATTGGTAGTTCTAAATTGAGGTAATAAATGATAAACAATTGGCGAGAAAGCCTTTCTGGTATACTGCAGCACAAGGAGCTGCCGTTCGCGTCCTCATTTGTTTACACCAGCACAGTGACGTGGCAGTAGCCCATTGGCTGAAATTGACGCCAGTCATGGCGGTTTCTGATTGGCTGAGATTGGGCGAAATGGTGTTCCCTTAGTGCTAATGTAACTATCTGTAGTTAAATGAACTGTGTAGAGGGCCCGCGCTCTCAAACATGACGGCGAAGAACTTGTGATGATCTTCTTCAATGATCATACAACTATTAACCTAAAAATACGTGGAAATGAGCACTGACGGCTTCACAACTGCTGAGCATTGAAATTTTTTTCTCACACTGACATGGAGAAAATTCTTTCTTTTTTTTTTGCAGGCAATGCTCAAAGTAATAGCTTAGACTTTCAAATTGGTATTACAGATGCGGTTAGATATCTAATAGGTAGGTTGAATGGTTGTGCTTATTAGCAAAAGTTGTCTCAACGACTGTTGGTTTTAAGTTGGAAGAATTACTGATGCAACTTAATTATCTGTGGGAAGAAACTAAGAATCAAGAGGCATGAGAGTGCTAGTGAAGAATTCAGATACATTCAGTGCTGCAATTTCAACTTCGGCAGTGCAAGAAGTCAATTCAGACATAAGATCGCTCTATATTTTGCCATTTTGACATAGATTCGATATATTGTGGAGATAATACTCATACAAATTAGACTAAGCTTTCGATAACTTCATTGTTTGAATTTCAACTGTCGTTGATTAAGATACGTTTGCCATCATCTGCAACCTGGCCTATTTTCTACCAAACAGTTTTCAATTAAGCTTGACAACATGACCATGTACAGTCTCCAGCCTGGGGTAATTTCCACCTATCTGCTCTGTAAAAGCATGATAGAAAATAGACAGATAAACAAACAAAGAAACTGATAAATACGCATTGGTCATTATTATATTGTAGATATTCCAGAAATTTGTTCGAATTGTTTGCTGTATTAATTTGAGACGCAGATTTCCACCTATCTCATCCCCTTGGCATTCAACAGATGGATTTTCTCTTATCTATCGTTCAGATGGGGACAGAGATATTAATTAAACAACAATGGAGCCATTAAACTATGTAGCTTTATATTATTACTGTGCATATACATATTGGGCACGTTCAACTGGGTGCTGAAATTTAAGCCTGGGAAGTTTCACTTGTTCGAAGTTTCAAACAGAAGCTCTGGCTTTACAGCTTTGCACCGCGCTGCAAGTACATGTTATTGTATCCACTTACATTGTGCCTGCTGGTAACTCGATTTTCCAAAAACAAGATCAAGTGAGTGTCCGCAAGTATTGCGGAGAATAATATTGATTAAAGGTCGATTCCGGAAATTCAGTTCAACAGGTAGAGGCCAGGGGTCCTACTTGAAGATTCAGACAAGTCAAGCACCAATGGCTTAATTTTGCCGAAGTGACAGAACTCCTTTCAAAATGTGGGGGGAGGGGAGGAAGGGTTGGCAGTTTATTTTTTAGGTGATGAACAAAAAATTTAATAAAAAGTACAGAACCTTCAAGGGCTCCAAATCCATACCGGTATTTAAGGAGTACAATCGTATTTGCTGATCAAATTTGCAAATGTTTTTACGACATGGATTATTACGTAGCCAGCTTTTAGCTTGCAAGACCCATACTGTTTTCAACTTTCGGAAAAGGTATTAGATGCCACGCATATAGTCATCAGGAACCTTTAGTTCGGAGAATGCGCTTCTTATCCAGCGACTGACTTACGGCAAACCAAACAGAAGATAAGGCGGCATGTAGCCGTCCAGTGGCGCCAGCTCCCGCAATACCGAGACCTTTCCCCTCCTTTCCGTACCTGACATACTGACAGCGCTGCGTTTTTCACTGGGTCTCGCATGTCACTTACTGACTACTGGTTTATTTTTGTTCCGTGTTTCTGTCACAGCACGGGAACGCACTCCCTCGTCGGGGGATCACAGCCGTCGAACTGGCTGCCGGCACGCATGGGGAAGTGCGAGCACGTTCCGGGACAGGAGGAAAGTGATCCATGATGAAGCTTTGAAGCAAACTTACGAGCTATCCTAATAAGAGTGCAGAATGTGTGCTGGTTTGTCGCTCTCTGTGACACTTTGTTAGTTACAGAAAAGATTGATCCTCTACCACGCCGCGAGGAGACGCGGACGTGTTCTGCAGCACACATGGAATCAGATCCGTGATGAACTTTGACAGCGACTTTACGAGCTATCCAAATAAAAAAGGTAGAATTTGAGCTGTTTCGTGGATCGCTTTCTTTTGATGAAGCAGGGGTGCAGAAATTCAAGCCTTCCGGTAGAGAATAAAATTATCCACTGCCACGAATGTGGAAGTACCAACATCTTTGCAGAGGGCAGAAGAAAAATGGAACAAAGTGAGGCGTGTAGTAAAGTAACGAACTATTTATCTTATCGAAAGCGCAGAAAATGAGAGCGCTGCTTCTGAATGTGAATTTGTAGCATATTTACCTCCGCCAAGTAAGATATATTTTTGTCGAGTTTGCTTGTTTGTCCGCCACCAAGATAACTCAAAATATTCTGTACAAATTTTTTTCCCGAATATAATGGTATTGTTAGGCATGTTAGGATGAACAGATGATTAATTTTTCTTGAAGATCTGTTCAACCGTTTGTTTGTTTGTCTTTTATCCTACTAGCATATATCAAAAATTATGGATGGATCTTTAGAAAATTTGCAAGACTTGTTGGGGTTCGTACTAGGGAACAATGACTAACTTTTTGTGTTGATCGGCTTGTCCGCTTGTTTGTTCGTATCTACGTTTGTTTACATGCTTGTGAATAACATAAGTCAAAAAGTTGTGAATGAATTTTTAAGAAATTTATAGAAATTATCAAGAATATTAAAAAACACATTACTGACTAAATTTTGTTATGATCGTTTTTGCACTTGTGTGTTTGACTAAAGTTTGTCAACATGTTTATCTGAACATAATTTGAAAAGTTAGTGACGGATCTTCGAGAAGATCACAGAAGCTATTATTACTGTCAAGAGGCACACATGACCAAATTTTGGTGATGATAAAATGGAAGTCCTAATTCCAGGACCAATTCTTATTTTTATTGATATCGCTTTACTTGGCTTAGATATGCGATCTCTGAGTGTTGTAGTTACCTATATGCGATCTCCAACGAACTCGAGCAGTTGTCTAAGACAACTTTGCCTGTACCGCGTAACTAATCTGTACATGCCAGTATCCAGCGGAACCCAATCGGAAATTTATTGGCATTAATCCAATGTTATCCGATACAGATCAGTTTTTACTCGTAGGCAGCCGATAAATACCTATAAACTTTCGATTGAAAAAGGAATGGAATATGCAAAGAGATTAACCCGAATAATAGGATTACCGGTTCAAGTGACCGGCAGCATAATGTGATCAAGTCTACTGGAAAAGAATCAAACACTATGTATTATACACGAAAAAGCTTTGTGTATTGTAGCAAGGGTTCCCTCTGTATGGTCCAATTCATTTTCAATAATATGCATATAATGAGGGTGCAAAACTCGCAAATTCAAGTAATTTTTAAATTTTGTTAAACTGTTCCATATCATTGGGCCTTTGTAAGTGTAAAGTAGGTAAGTTTAGGTTTAAATTTACTGCATTTTGAGAATATTACTTTTACTGACAATAGATGGCGCTAGCATCACTCACCACCTTATTCAGAATTGGAAATAAAGTGTCTGTTCTAATTTAGTTCTCCTAAATTGTTCTTAATTTTTAATTAGTCATTTTAATTGCAAGCAAGAGGGTAAAAATTTAAATTAACAGAGAAAGTGTGCTCCTTAGCCAATGTTGTAACGTAGACTTCTCTAAAATTGTTAATTTCACTTATTATGACTACCCGGTTATAGTGGCCAAATTCACCGGATAAGTCTATGTGAACGTATTAAGCGGAATTAACTTTAATGTTTTCGGATCAATTAAGTAGGCACATTTTACTTGCCAATCGGGTTGCATGTTTCCATAATATTTGCTTAAGAAAATGTGAGTAATTTAAACGATACCTCAAACTACCTCATAACTGTCACATATTAATAGAACTTAATATATCTTACTCATCACCGCCTTTAATCTTGCGATACATGTCCTTGGGTTATCGTAACCTCCAATTATGAATGAATTTTACTTCAGCTTTACGGGCTGATTTTTCAATGCTTTTCTGCTGCAAACACAGCTGCAGTAAATTGAGATAAATCAGCAATATCTCTGGTTTACCTTGTATGTTTGCTTACCATAACGTACCAAACAACCAGAATTTTCTACGTGTAGGATCAAAGTCACTCAGTTCTACGATGCACGGAAAAGACAGTCTAAATTCAAGGGTAACTCTCTCAACCATACGGGGCAAAAAAGGTGGATTTTTGCTGCAAATATAACTCGTTAGAGAGCAGAGCTAACAGTGCCTGAGTTTTTCCCCTTCCTATCGGTTTAATTGGATCGTCGTTTCAGTGTGCAGGCCTTTCATACTTTTGTGCAGTTCAGCAACTTGAGGAGGGATCGCTCGTAACTGTGCGAGTTACTCTCTTGATGCACTGCGCCTGAGTTTCATTTATTGTATCAAAGTTTGTGGTTTGGCTTCTGGCCAGTCCAAAACATTGCTCTATCTTTTGTAGCTAGAATGGTAGAACGGGAAGAAGGCCGGCTACATTGAGCCAAAACGGAATTTGCCGCTCATGTGATTTTTGATCATTTGCAGATGCACCAAATCTTCCAGAACAGCATCACCATCACGCCTGGGGATAATGAAAAGCTGTAAATGCATTTTTACTTGTTATGAAAAAATGACACGTTGTCAATGGAATTTTTCAGTCAATTCTAGTGGCTTGCATCACTAGCATGATTTAGTATCAAAAGTACAGGTAAACCGTGTTACTCTGCCCATGTGTTGTAATAGCGATCTTTTCTGAAACCTCAGAGATGGTCTCAGGAGAGGAAGAGGCGCTAGATTGAAGAGGAAGCTGACGATAGTCAACTACAGTAGGCCTAAAACTGTGCACAGTGACAGCTCAAGGACTCCATTGCAAGATATCATATGCTATACATATTGTATATGGCATTATTAGCATTTCAACAGTTGGGACGCAGCATACTACAGGCTGAATGAGCGGACAGTGCGAAGCACAGATGTGCCAAGAATGAATCAGCTAAAGTACAGTATCTAGCCTAGTAAGTACTAGAAGAATTGTTGAAAATTTGTGAATAGCCAACTATAGGTTCCCAGTCGCATATTCTCTTTGACTGATAGCAACGGGTTCGAGCAATATCACATCACTAGAGCACCTAGCCGTCACAAATGATATTAATAATTTCATTATAGAGCTTGTTATTGTTCTGCTTGCAGGACGGGTTTTGTTGCAAGAATTATACTTCATACCTCGATAGGCTTGATTTTCCATTAAACTGAAGAATGTTGTGCCGCCATTAGTTTTCGAGAGTAAAATTGTCCTCCTGCAAGTAATAGCCCGATTATCCGTTTTGATTTGCTTGAAAGTCATGTAGTAACTTGAACGCCAAGTATCGTAAGACCATCACCCGCGGTGGGAGCAACTTTCCTCGCCGTCATGTTTGATGGCCAGCTAGGTAATGCTAATTTTTGGCGTGGATCACATCAAAGACAGCCCACCAGACTCCCTGCAAAAAATCATGGACATAGCTCAACTCCTTCTACCTGTTTTTGGGTGGAGAGCAAATTTCATCACCGTAATTTTTTATGGCCAGCTAATACTTTTTTTTTTTGCATGGGTCACATCGAGGACAGCCCACCAGACTCCGTGCAAAAAAATCATGAACATAGCTCAACTCTTTCAATCTGCTTTTGGGTGGAGAGCAACTTCATCGCCGCCATTTTTTATATCCTCTTAATCCTAGTTTTTGGCAGGGGTCACATCGAGAGCAACGCACCAGACTCCCTTCAAAAAGTTATGAGCAGTGCTCAGCTCTTCCGACCACTTATTGGGTGGACAGACAAATATATTAGTTTACAAATATATAGATACTTAAATCTTCAACGAAAACAATATCACCTCTCTCACTTGGTTCGCGGGTGATGACAAAAAAATATAGTTCAGTAAAAATAATCAACTGGATATGCTCAGTGGTTACTGTATCCTGGATACCAGCGGTTAGTCGAACCATCAGGATCCAAATTTAACAGCAATATGGACAGAATATGTTTTTATCTCTGCCCAGCGTCAGGTTTCAACTGCTACAAATAAAAATTAGCTAGAAATACCTTAAGCACGAAATGATCGAAACCGAAAGCTCTATCAAAGATACGACCTATCATCTACCGCGTTCAAAAGACGAATCAAATTGCTCTGAGCTGCTTTTCAAAGTGGAGCGGGCTTCAGAAAAGGTAGTATTTTGGCTATTTTGGCTTTCGAGTGCATATTTCACAAACAATATGTATCATCGTAATTCAGGGCTGAAACTTCATGGTATCCCATCGTGTGATTCAGCGGATAAATTTTCTTCTAAGTAAATCCTCAAGAGCGTTTCGGAGAGAAGGACCAACCAAAGAACCAATCAATCAACGACTATGTATCATTGTATAGCGTATAAAATAATTCTGCTTGCTGTATTAGTATTATACTTATTCGTCCCTACGATCCTTTGTCCCTTAGTTAGTATGACCGTTACGCTTTTAGCATTAGATAGGGGAAAATTAGGGTATCATTGATAAAAGTCTCACGAGAAAACAGTAGGACTCGCTTCAAATCTGAGCTGCTTCTACCTGCAGGACATACTGTAAGTAGAAAATTTACTGTCTGACTTGAAATATATTTTCCCATTTCATGTGGTTAATACGAGTGAGAGATATTATGAAAGAACAATGCGTTTGTTCTGGTGATGTTGCACAGGTTCCAACTACTCATTATAATCGTGCCAAGGTGCCCGGCCATAAAAATGACAACAACGAATACTTGTTGGCTACATTCCTTTTGGCGGCCAAGCAATTAGAAAAAAAAAGCAGCTGAAAGTGCTGTGTCAGGAGTTACAAATTCGACGTCGTTATGTTTGATGGCCAGCAAACTCTGAAAAAGTTTACCCTGAAATAGTTTGTGATGATGGTTCAACTCCTGCTTCTTTTGGGTGGACAGGCAAGCAAACAGACATATAACCATAAAGGCAACTAGATGCCTCGTGGTGTAAGACCATCACCCGCGGTAGGGGCTAATTCAACGAAGTCCTGTTTTATAGACAAGCTTAGGGCACAGTCCCACGCCCAGAGATTAGCTCTTCAATAATAACATAAGAAAAAATAGAACGCCTCGTGGCGTAGGATGATCTGCCGTGGTGGAGAAAAATTCAACGTTGTCATTTTTTTATGGCCAGCTAGGTCTAGTTTTTTGGCATGGGTAACTTCTGGGTGAATCCACCAAACCCCCTACAAGAAATTATTAAGATTGCTCTACTCTCTCTACCTGTTTTTGGGTGGACAGACAGATATAGAAATATATATACAAATATATTTACTTAAATCGTCAACTTCATTCGCGGGTGATGAAAATGAACTTCAAGCAGTTACCGAAATTTAACCACAATGGTATCCTAGCTATAGAAACTGATATAACAAGCCTATTAAAGTGGTAAAAATCGGATGTTCAACTGCAAAGGCTACCTTATACGTGGACAGCATCATCTTCAGGGAAGACATTTTATGATAGGAGGGAGACAGCTAAGAAAAATTTAAAAAATTGGAAGCCAAAAAATTGGCGTATTTGGTGCTGCTAAGAAATACGTTCCCCTGTCGCACAGTGTACAGTATGAAGCACTAGAAGCAACAGCCGACATACAGAAACAAAGCCTTTTGTTTTTTTTCAAATGAAAAGGAAGACTTTGAGACATAGAACTACATTTTAAGTTGAGTGGGGTGCAAGCCATTTAGGTTCTCCAGCATATTCAAATAATTTATGTTGATAAGCTAATTCATCCTATCTAATCGCCATTGCGATCAGCAGATGAGAGTGTTCCCATATTATCCTTCAACTGACATCTTCAACATCCTTCGACCAACATCTTTCACTGGACATCGGAACAACATGTCCTTCAACGAAGCAAAATTTTAGTTGTTGAGACACGGGAAAAACTCTTCCTTAATGGGTCGGCGCCCTACACGACGAGGGATGGGAACGACATAGAAGGAAAGCAAATTTGAAGGGAATAGACGGATTCTTGCCAGACACTCAGACCGTATTAACCGCACTTGTGAAGTGTGAATTCCGTTCGAAAATGGTATTGATGCAATAGTCAGGAAGTATTCTAATAGTTTCACGATCCGGAGTGCGAGGTTGTTTAGCAAAATGTCACGACACATCCGAAATGTCAGAGGCACTGAGACTACGAAAGTTAAAAAAAAAAAAAACTTACTAGATGCATACTCAGTGAAAGTGCCAGATAGACCAACTAACAGCGGTTATGTGCAATGAGGTTATACCTCGAAACTATAACCACCCTTCTGGTCACGAAGTGCAGCATCGCCTCTGCTCAAGATGGGCGACGTGTATGACGTCATCTGGACCACCCTGGTCCGAAGATTAATCAAAGTAAGGTAACGTGCATCTGGACGGGAAGATCAACCAAGTGGGCATCCAACCAATAAACTGAGCATAATTAAGCAGTGGATGCTTCTTATTAAAAAATACACCGGCACTCACCGTAGCTTAGATCAAGTTTGCCGCTAACCTATACGTCGTATCACAGAGTAAAATTTGAAAATATTTATAAAGTAGCTTAAATGATGTTTGTTACTAACGATGAAGACCTGCTTCTTTAGATGAGAAAAACAACCAATCAATTTACTAAAATATAAAGTATGGGACTCGATAAATGCTTTGCTCGTAAATACAGCGCCTTTGCGCTTCTAGGGTTTATTACTCCTATATTTTTACAAAGTTACTTTTGTCGCGTTTAATAATAAGGCATTGAGACTTGTTAGTTTTCACTAATAAAAACAGCAACAAATAATCTATATGAAAATACGATAGATCAGCCCGTATACATACAAATTTACTTGGTTCGCAAATGTTCACGAGTTTGTATCACTAAGTTTAATTAGCATTCTTTTTTCACGAGATAGTTTTTGTCGTGTTCACTTGCAGGACAGAACGAAACAACAATGCTCCTCCGAGACTCCATTATTAGAACACAAAAGTTCCAACTAATTTCATCTTTTCTAAGAGCTTCATCAGCCAGTGTAAACACGAGGTCTTTCAAAACGCGGGAGTCAAAAATGGGCAGGAATAGAAAAATTGAGGTAACGGCTTCGCAAATAACCAATGGTGTTTGTGATTGCCAGCCTGACATTGCCAAATGTGTATTTGTGCGTCTTTTTTTTAGTGACACTAAACGAAACGCACGGGTAGAAATGAGGGCGGTAATCGAGAGACAGAATCGAACGATCTGAAATAGATGAATACACGCAGAAAACTTAATAATTTATGCGACTAAGAAATTAGAGATAGGCACCCGCGGCAACTTGAGGCTCAGTTACAAGAGCAAGAAGACCGGAGGTAAAAGAAATCCGGCAATTTTACTCTTATAATTGAGCTGCAGGTGGTCATAACCGCCTAGCTCGGAATATAACGCAAAAAAAAAAAAAATAGCGAGAAGAGAAAAAATTAGTACTATGCACATAATATTGTGGATGCCAGTTGCTCGTCCAGCCCTAAAAATCAAAATATCTCTGGTTGAGTTATCTGATTATATAACCAGAGTTGTCACGTACCTTCCAGTGACATATAGCATGCTGAAGGAAGTGGCATTGATCGGTTTCTCTTTGTGGATCATTTGGAGCACTCTACTGACTTCGAAACTCGTTATTATATATAACGGTATGTTATTAAACCGTGCTCGTAGATAAATTTTCTCAATTATTCCCGTGATCGTATATATATATATATATATATATATATATATATATATATATATATATATATATATATATATAT
>LQNS02277220.1:4156348-4180547 GCA_001587735.2 Parhyale hawaiensis | reverse complement strand
GGCTCGCGCATCCTGGGTTACAGAGTACCAGTCAGTGTTGTGGGCGTTAAAGTCACCCATAATGAGAGTGTCAGCCGAGGAGTCTGCAAATAGGGCGGAGGAGTCGAGCCTGTATCCCGGGGGGCAAGATGAGGCTGGAGGAACATATATGTTGATTAGGGTGAGGGAAGAGGAGCCTAGGGTGACGGTGACACCTAAGTGTTCTACTGTGAGGTCGTTGGGAAAGAGGTGGTTGGTCACAACCTTCGACCATATTGCCAACCATAATTCCCGACCATACATACCCAATAACAATCATAAAGGTTTTAGCTGCTCAACTATGATCTACCATAGTGAACCGTAAGAAACACCATTCACGACTAAAATCGACTGTGTTCAGCCAATGATACAACTATATTCTACCAAGATCAACTTTTTCCACTGTTGACATATTATGCCCTGGATGCCTACTTTGTTTGCTGATGATTAATTTCTTATACTATAAACGGTATTTTATACGTGCTGGTTAGGCCTGCAGCTCAAAATGGTGAAAAGCTCTAAACTTCAGCACGATGCTATAGAGCAGGAGCTTGAAATAGTCTGTCCAGTTGACGCACGTTTATATATGTACAACTTCTTCAACTCTAACTGGTATGCAGCTATACGACACAGTTTAGAGAAAGTAACTAGTCGATGGATGAATTCTGGCCGTACCCGTTGCCAGGGTACGTAGGGCCACATTTAACATGTAACTTGACATTGTTTTCCATAGAGCTAATAGAAATAATTTGTTTATGAAACTTTACAGATATAAACTGAATGAACATAAGAAAGGCAGCAATATTTAATCAAAGATTGCAATACTGTTTTACAACGGATACAACATATAAATACAAATGATCAGTAACTACGCTAAAGCGGTAAAGCGTTAGTAAAATTCAGAAACTACCTAAAAATAACGCCGAGACAGTTAGCGTTAATACATACCCTGCAATTTTCTCCAATTCCTCGACAGGAATAAAAAAAGTGAAAATGTACACAATTTTTGCACTTTAATATGAAATCTAAGATGTTTCGCATTCAAACTTATAGTCATACAATATTATTTTGGCCGATTATGTTGGGAATTTTAGCCATATCATTATAATCCATGGCAACCCATACGTATTCTTTCCCAAATAATGGGAAGAATTTGTTTCCTGAACAACCTTAAACAATCAATATCGCCTGCACCAATATCGCCTGTACCAATATCGACCTAAATATACTAAAATCAACGGTATATTATGGTCGACATACCTACCATATTGTTTCATTATCCATAATCGACCGTAATCTCTCAAACACCACATATTCTACCATAATCACAACCATTATTTCCGACTGTGAAGGTCCGCTACTACCAATTGTTGTAAGTCGGAACGTGACTACACTGAGCTTTGGTAATTGTTGGATACATGAGCCTTCATTCAAACACAAAATAGCTGGGGAGGAATTCAGAAAAAATTGTACACTTTGTGACAACATTTTCAAACTTTGCATGATTGTAAATATGGCCATAAGGATTTCAAAAGCCATCGCAAACAAAGTGGACCTGGTCCTGTTGGTTGGGTTACACGAAAATCAAAATGGCCGCCATGCGAAACTGACAATGTGGTATTTCAGCTTCTATTTACAGTAGAACATCATGCAATACTTGTTTTCCTACATATTTTGACATGGTATAACCAATTATCAGGTTTGAAAACGCTTCTGGTAGCTGGTTTGAGAGGTACCCAATATGGCCGCCATGCGGAGCTACAAGTGTGGTATCTCAGATTCTATTTACAGTAGAACGTCACGCAATATCTTGATTCCTACATATTTTGACATGACAAGTCCATTTATTATGTTTAAAAACACGTCTGGTCACTGGTTCAGGAGATGTCTAATATATCTGGCCTCATGATATGATATCATTTCGAAGGTTAAACACTTTTGGTTCAGCATTTGACCAACATCGCCACCTATTGATAACGTGTGTATCAATGACATGAATTAAGCATCATCTTCTCTTCAGGAATTTGTTACTCCCCTGGATTGTGTTTTTGACCAGCATTAACCCTATTGGAGGCCATGTGTGGTGAATTTGAGGCCAACTGCTCTTCCAGTAGATGCAGTAAGCCTAGTAATGAACATCTTGAATCAGCCGATGCTGAACAGAGAGAGCTGAAGTTCCTCAATCATCTGAAGTCGGTGCTCTAACTTGTGAGTGAGGTTGTAGTCATAAAACCCTTTCAAAGAGCTGGTCTGAATCTAGACACCTTAGATACTGGTGAGGTCACTGAGAGAGGCACCAGATATTGGTAAAATCATGTTTAATAAATTTGTAGCAGAATGCATCGACCAGTGCGTCAAACCACTCTAAAAATTGAGAAAGGGAATTGCTAGGTACTTTGTATATTAAGGATTTACATGGTATGCCTACATAATTCCTACCTCATACGCTAATGAAGATTTGCCTTATCACCAACGTTCAGGTTCTAACCACATTTAGAGCTACTGCAATAGAGGACACAGGTAGCTTTGTGTGTCACGTCCTCTCTGCTGAGACATTTTCCTAACAACATTCTTCCCCCCCCCCCAGAAAGCAATATACTATTCTTGCTTTCAGGGCCGCCCACACTATTATTGTTAGGGCCTCACTGGCAGAAATAGACCCTTGGGAGTCGCCGACTTCATCTGTCGTGGTGTTAAGGGGGCTGCGACCCGTAAAATGGTCAAAAATTGCAAATTTTTTTTATTGCATATTAACTTTCTAGAACCCTTTACAAATCACGGAAAAGTGCAGATCTGTGAAATATTATTAGCTTATTACGGCAAAACGTAAAGAAAAGAAGAATACCGAAGTAAGTATAAACTTCTAAAAAGACTGAAGAAGCATTCTCCTCACCAAAATCAAATTTGGTGAGGATTGTTATTGAGGAAAGGGAAGGCACCCACTGCTGGCTAAACAAAACTCCTTTCCAGTGATATAATGATCTGATGACACCCCAGCAGTGGGGCAAGCAAAATTGCCACTAAAGGTGCAAAACGTGACTGACGTAAACTTTGAATGGCCGAACTGAAAAATAAGGTTTCATATGGGAAAAAAATCGTAAGAAATTCATTTTTCATTTAATTCATTTGAAATTTGCTGTGAATACAGCTATATGTAGTAGCTACAGATGGTCGAGTCGCAATGTTTGATAAAATGAAAAATTACAGATTCATTAGACCAGAAACATGTTTTTATATGTAAAAATGAATTTTCGCCCGGTAGGCAAAAGTAGGACCTCATATTTCATGATAGGTAAAAATTATCACAAAAAACAAGGTGACCCCTTGTTAGCAATGACTTCAAGTTCAACCACATCAAATTTCATATCTCTATCTCAATTAATGACGTCATGGCGACGTATGACGTCATTATGACGCAAATGACGTCATAATGGCGTCATTGACGTCGGATCACTTTTTCACTTATACACGATGTCAGAAACAATCATGTCAATGTACTGTGTAAATTTCAGATCAATAACACCAATATTGTATTTTTTATCAATTTTTTTCTTTCTACAGGTCGCAGCCCGCTTAATACTTCGAATTTTTGTTCATCATACCATGCACCCGTTCCCGTGCAAATGATGATATATGATCACATTATACATATAATTTTATTCCTACGTGAGCGAGCATCAGCCGTAAATTAGTTGGTCAACCCGAACTTGCCCTGCAGTACTGTTGCGTCTTACGGAAGCAAGAACTCACGTAATCGGCTAGCACAGATGAAAAAAATACATAGGATGAAGGACTTGTATTTTTTAGTAATTACCTCCGCAAGGAGGTTATGTTTTCGTCGGGTTTGTCTGTCTGTTTATTTGTCTGTTATTCTCTCTCTCTCTGTCTGTCAGTCATTAACATAACTCACAAAGCTACGGACAGATTTTGACGAAATTTACAGGAATTGTAAGGTATGTTAAGAGGAACAGATGATTTACTATTGGTGAAGATCCATTAATCCTTTTGTTTGTTTGTCTACCTCATTTGTCTCAATGCCATAACTCAGAAAGTTATGGACGGATTTTTATGAAATTTACACGAGTTGTTAGGTATATATATCACGAGGAGTAAATGACCATCATTGTTTTTAATGTTATGCTTGTTAGCACAATGACTCAAAAATTATGAATGGATCTTCATGAAATTTATTGAACCTGTTAGAAATGTTAGAGACAGAAATGATTAAAGTTTGGTGATGATAGATTGGTCTGTTTATGAGTTTGACTCATGCTTGTCACAATGTTTGATAGCAGCATAACTCAAAAAAATTATGAACGGATCGTCAAAAAAGATACTGAAGTCGTTAACACTATCGAAGGGCACAAGTGATTAGATTTTGGTGTCAAAACAAAGACAATCAGGGTCTCAGAACCAATTTACATTTCTTGCGACCGTTGCTTTGCATGGCGGAGGTATGCGCTCTCAGAGTGCTCTAGTTGTTATAGTTATAATTTCTTTCGAGCGTAAGTTATGCTTTGAATAAACACTCGTAAATTGATCTGAAGAAGAGTAGGTAGCTGACACGTCGTTCATCCGACCGTATCTACGCTACCGAGTTTAAATCTAATATCGGGCGGCGTGCGAGATGTAGAGACCGACCGGGAAAAATTAGGGCCGGGTGACAACCAAGTAGCCAGAGCTCCAAGTAGCCAGGGCTTGGAGCCGGGGTGACCAAAAATAAAGGGCGATATTTTACTTTAACTCACGCATATTTTTGTTCTTGCTTTTAGTATGGTAATTGGGTCAATATACGACTATCCAAAGGAATAACGATTTTATCCCAATTGCTTAGTTTTCGAGGCGAAGGAGACAAATACGAAAAGAAAAGAAAACAAGAAAGCGAACACTTGTGCGAGGGGAGAGTCCCTTCAATGGCCTTCTACACGGGAGCACCGGGGAGCAGATTGGAGTCCCGCAGGATGTATCGCTTACCACCACCCACCTCGTGAAACAGAAGGTGAAATAAAGAGAATCTACTTACTATATATACGTTTTTCACTAGCCGTGTTACACTGTTTTTCGCTAATAATTCATGAACTAATTGTCGCATCATTGTGGTATTTCAACACAAAGCCTTTTCCAACCCTACCTAATTTATGGCTCACATAATATATTGCTATGTGTGTATACAGAGGAGTTTACTCATGAATACTGTATTAAGCCTAAATATACGGTATTAAGCTGAAGCCTGGAAGTCGCGTTTACACGTTCGAACGACGACCCAGTGTTGCCGGGTTGTCGAGGCGAATGTCTGTAGTTTGCCAGAAATATCTGTAGATCTGAAAACTTTAACTAACGTGTCTTGTCTGTCATTTGTGCATGAATTACATTACAGACCGTTTCGAACTCTGTGAGCGATACGGCTTATGACAAACTATAGGCATCGATCGGTTAAAGGTTCTAGAAAATACCAATCTATGGTAGCCACATCCGACAAACACTCAGAACAGTGGCGTAACTCTACATAATAGTCTACTACGGGAGCCATCCCATTTAAAGAAATGACTCATTTATTGATTTTTCTGGCAAAATATTGCGACATTGGAGAATAATCTTTCTTTATATGAAGGTTTATGAGAAGGTATTGGGTACAATTGCCCCAGATCCACTGCCAAGATAGCACCAAAACTGCGAAAAATTGGCAGGTAGCACACCACAATCGGCTGAAGTTTCAGCTATCAGTTAGACTATACACGCTATCGGCTAAGAAGGGAAACAATCGGCTAACCTGGCAATACAAGAACTCATTGATAAGTTGTTAGAAACTTGTCTGCGAGGAAGTTTCGGCCAGAAATAAATGAACGGACTTCACAAAGAAGAATAGGCACGTACAATGACGGAGGTACTTATATCGCATTTATTTAACAGTAAAAAAGTCAGAATCCGTGAGAAAATGCTTATATATATATATATATATAGGAATTTTTTGAAATTTCGTGCAATTAGAACAATTCACTCCAAATATCTGTAGATCTTAGGCAGTTAATACAATAATAATAATCTTGACACCCGTAGATCATGATTAAAATCTGTATATTTACAGATTTTAATGCCGAAAAACTTGATAAATGAGCAATTTTTTATATAGGATGGTTACCTATAAGACAATTATATACAGAGTTACGCCACTGTTCTCAGTGTTTTTCGGAAGTGGCTACCGCAGTCTGGTATTTTCTAGAACCTATAACCGATCGATGGGTATAGTTTGTCATAGGCCGTATCGCTCACAGAGTTCAAAACGTTTTGTAATATAGTTCATATACAAATGACAAACAAGACTCATTAGTGAAAGTATTTAGATCAACAGATATTTCTTCCAAAATACAGATACTTCGGCGTCGGTCTACAGACATTTCGCCTCGACAACCTAGCAACACTGGGTCGTCGTTCGAACGTGTAGACGCGATTTCCAGGCTTCAGCTTCATATAGGCCTAACATACAAGAGTAAACTCCTCTGTATACACAAATAGCAATATACTATGTGGGTCATAAATTAGGTAGGGTTGTAAAAGGCTTTGTGTTGAAATACCATAGTGATCCGACAATTCGTTTACAAATTACTAGTGAAAAACAGTGTAACACGGCTAGTGAACACCATAGTAACTTTAAAAAATAATCTTCTCAGCAGGCACTGCAGCCAGGTGCTACATCTCCTGCGGAGCAGGCACTTCGGACTCTTAATTGCGCGCGTAATGCCCAAATATATTATGGCAGGGAAAAGACCCGCCAAAATATACCTCTGAGGGCGCCAGGGCGACCAAAACCTAATAGCCAGGGGAGAGGGTTTCTTGCACGGGCGTCAGTTTAAGACAGTATATTGATATGATATTGATCAATCTCAAGTCATAAGGAATCAGCTTACACCAAAAAATTAGCTTCCCCCAGAAAACTTGTTTATCGCTTGCTAAGTGTTTCCCTCCTCCCAAAACAGCCCCGGCCAGACCTCCGGTTTTCACAGTTTGAAAAGCCGGGGGCGGTATCGATAAAGCATGGCCGGCGCCGGTGTAAGCAATTTCGATGAACCGGGGCCAGGGAGCTGAAAAAGGCCGGGGTTTGACGGGCCGGGGACCCGGTCGGTACCTAGCGAGATGTACGTCCTCGCATCCAAATATGGGTGCGAATGCATTATGTGGCACCATCACGACCCTGTTACCTGAGGACAGTATCCCTGCTTCAGAACTTCTGTCTCGCAGTTGAATCATAAATATATGGGGCAAATTAATAGCTCTGTACACTTCCATTTCAGAGTATTTAGCTAATTGACTTATGTATAAATAGGACAATTTTTAATACGAATATTAATTTGGAGTGCATACTGATAAAATATCAGTGATGGACTTAAGTCTCCAATAATGCATAGGATTTTGAAAATTTGGCGCCAGACAGTTCGTTCGACGCAAGTATCGAATATGAAATGCTTGAGAATGAATGCGATCTTACCGTAATCTAGATTCTCTTGTTGACAGGTCACGCGTCCGACAATTATTTGTCGTTAAGAATAAAAAAAATAATGTGAGCTAGAGTTTACACTTGTAAATTGACGATGATGAAGAGCCATGCATTTGGCCACAACATATACACGACATATTATTATTACACGTACTCAGTGCTGTTCAAGTATTACACAATCCTCCCTGATTTGTTAGAATGTTACTGCAAGTTTATGCTCGCAGCGAGCAAGTAAATA
Source organism: Parhyale hawaiensis (assembly GCA_001587735.2). Taxonomy (NCBI): domain Eukaryota; kingdom Metazoa; phylum Arthropoda; class Malacostraca; order Amphipoda; family Hyalidae; genus Parhyale; species Parhyale hawaiensis. The sequence goes on along the minus strand of LQNS02277220.1, from coordinate 4,172,799 downwards.
TGCAGTGCTGCCTCCTCCAAAGTCAAACAATTCTGTAATGCAGGTGCCATATCGCATATGATTGTAGTGATAATTCATACTGGCAGCTATCTTGCACATCACTCACATATGTTTTTCTGTGAAGCATGTTTTAATTCTGCTACATTACAGTAAGGCATTTCTGTGGTCACGTGTTTTTGTGCTAATCACGAATCATAAACTGCAAGTGTTGCAAATCGGGTGAAGCTCCACGCACTGTCTGCGGTTATATAGTGAATATGTCCTTCGCTTGATTAGTGCCGTACTTAGGTGACAATTTATGAGTATACTTTACATACAACTCGTTGCTTTTTCCTGTGGTCATCTGATGTTTATCAAAAATTTACTGATTGACTAATATCTCATTGCCAAAGTTTAGTTCACCCCTAGAGGTGGTTAGACCATGGATATGCCTGAATAATTAAAGAGCCAACTGACCAGTAAGCTCGATAGCTAAATGATCAGCTTCCACTAAAAATGACCACTGCTTGCCTTTCCAACTAGAACACTCTGAGAGCGCATACCTCCGCTAAGTAGTTCAACGTTAACGAAAAATTCAAACCGGTTCTGTAACTACGATCGTTTGTCTCTGTCAGCACCAAATCTTGTCACGTGTGCCTCCTGACAGTAATAACTGTTTCTGTAATTTTTTAAAGATATATTTACAACTTCTCGAGTTGCGTTGCTGACAAATATAAGTCAAACACACAAACAGATCTACCGATCATCACCAAAATTTGATCATTTATGTCTTTTAACATTTCTAACAAACTTGTAAATTTCAAAAAGATCCGCACATAATTTTTTTAATTTACTTTGCTAACAAACATGAAATCAAATTCAAATATAAACAATCAAACGAACAAACAGATAATCGCGAATAATTTGGTCATTTCCTCTTCGTAATATGCCTAATAACTCTTGTCAATTTCATAGAAATCCGCCCATACCTCTTTTTGAGTTATGTTTGTGACAGACAAACGTTGCGACAAACTCGACAAAAACATAACCTCATTGGCGGTGTTAATAAGATGCTACGGACACTGACCTTTAATTAATTAACACTACCAGATTTTTGCCCTTCCAGAAGTTTGTCTATAATTTTAGCTACTCGAATGGCCAAGAAGTCTGTCAGTGTTCGTGTACTCAGAAAAACATGTGCCCGTTACGGCTGCCGAGATTCAAGCAGTGGAAATGCGCTATTGTAAATATTTACCTTAATAATTATATATTTTAAATGTTTGGATTCGACTGCTGTATAGGTCCATGCGAGTAGCCTTTATATATGTGCCTTACCATGCATCCTAGGTGCTGCTCTTCAGGTGCTACCGAAACATCCTGAAGTTTTCTTGTGAGCAGCCTTGGAAATCATCTAAAAATATATATTATGCCCTTCAGAAAAATACTACATTTATCCCACTGCCGATGCTTATTGGAGAAAGTATCGAATAATGTAGACTCTGTACGTCCAATATGCAGTAAAAACTGCAATAGTTGTGCACTTTTGCTTTTCAAAAGAGTCGTTCAAGGAAAATATTATATTTATAACGCGTAAGCATCTCTCGAAAAAATAATAAACAGTTATGGACACAGAAGGGAAGGGAATTTATATTAATAATGGCAACAATACGGTTTAAGGAAAAATATTAGTAGCAGTACCGAATAAGTACTACCGATAACAATGCTCTCTTGCACTCCATGGCATGTTATATCATACCGTTTGCTGAGAATTTAGAACAATCAACGTATTTTCTAGAATAAAATAATGCAATGTCTTTAAAAATAACTTAATCTGAACACATAATTATACTCTGTCACTTCCGCGTGACCGTTTATTTCCAGTCTCTAGGAGAGGAAAATTGGGCACGATATTTTTCGTATATTTGCCGTTTTGGAGACAAGGACGTGTCGAGCACCTCTCAGGTACCAACGAGTGCGAAGTCCGTGATTTAAGTCAAATGGATCGCGGATGACGCTCCAAGCTTACGGTTCTCAGATAAAGGCAAAGCCCAAGAGCCAAAGTTTCCAGTGACTGAGCAAAGTTTAGATTGTTTGTTCAACAAATAGAAATATTGGAGAATTCTTCCGGAGGCCCTAAACCCATTGTCATTTTCAAAAGCGTACACTGCCGACAGAAGAGTGGAAACATCAGCATCGTCGATATTGGAAACCAATTTTAGGTGAAATAGCTGCGGCCGCGAAATCTCATTGCTTACCTCCCGCGAAATAGAATCCTCCATACACAGCCTATCCATCTCAGTCTGTGTCTCTCGACCTGGCAATTTGTTGGCAGCGTTACTGAGAACGCACTGAAGATAAACGAAGGTGTTTGGTTTCGGTAATGGGGCTTTGCAGGAGATCCCAAATGCACGCTGAGGTACGGGCGTTCCCAGGCCTACGAGTCTACATATATTACGCGGAATGTCTTCTGATCAAATTATTAGCAGGTAAAAATAAGAAAAAATAAAATATTATGGCCGTTCGATACTTTAATAGTTCGAGGGAAAGAAACTGGAAAGAATTTTCTTTATTCGAATTTGATAAAAATTTAATATTAGTGTGTTCACGGGCACCCGCAGCATCAATGTTTGACGGTGTTGCCAATATCTCCTTTTTTTTGCAGTACTAAAAAAACTGAATGAGATTGTTAAATTTTTTTTTTTCATTTGTATGACAATCAGGTTGGGTTGTCACATGCATATCTTGGATACTCATCCATTGAGAAATTTGGTAGAAATTACCGTAGGGTAAACAAAACCATTGATTTTTCTCCTAACTTTGTGATGGCGTAAATTTCTGTATTGTCGCCACATCCACTTGCAATAGTGTTCTATAACTTATTCCCCAAAAGTAATTTATAGATACTGATAAATATATATCTAGCTGTCACTTTTTCGTTGTTTAGCTCTTTCGCAGTCAAAAACTTTGGGAGCAAATAACCCCTATTCAATTAGCAGTATTTTCCCCTCCTCATTAGTCAGGCTCCTCTGTAATTTAGTAGAATATTATGTGGTCAAAACATTTGCACCTATACCGTCGTCCTCTTGTTCATGCTCACACTGCTTTGTATTGTGACTTACGTTGTTCGTTGATTAATGCGCTGTTGACTTTAATTTTTGATCGGTGACCTTCGAATATGAAATTGACATTGTAAATGGTGGTAATAAATATCACAGTAGCTGCTTAACGCCCGTATATCGTCGCAAGGAACTCGATTGAGCGACTGTGGAAATAAAGGAGACCCTACAGAAAAGTCTTATCGAATGCAATGAAAGCTCATCATCAAAGATGTGATGAATAGGCGGAATTGCATTATAATAATTGAACGCACAACTAGGAAAGAAACATTATTATCACAACTGCACTGGTAGAGAAATGCAAATCCAGTAACTGACAGCGCATGCCGGCACCCTGCAATTCCTTAATTATAGACTTAATATGATCATACATATATTCAAAGGCAGCTACCAGGCTCGATAATTCAATGAATGATGGTGAGCATCAGCACTGGCGACTCCTGCATGCTGCTGAAGTGGAGACGCTGCACAGTTACATACAGGGACATTAAATTGTAAAAGTCTTTATGAACTAAGCACTGGGTTCTGACACTACAGTTTAGCAATGACAGCAGCCATTCGTTAGTTCATGAAAACTTTGTAAACATCCTAGAGTGGTGATGGAAGCAGCTGTCCTCTAGTTCTAAAAGCTTTATAAACATACTGGTTTAGTAATGGTAGCAGCCCTTATCTAGTAGTCTAGTTCATGAAAGCTTTACGAATATCCTAGAGTAGAAGTGGTAGCAGCTCTACTCTAGTTCATAAAGCTTTACAAATATCCTGGTGTAGTAATGGTAGCAGCCATACTCTAGTTCATAAAGCTTTACAAATATCCTGGTGTAGTAATGGTAGCAGCCATACTCTAGTTCATAAAGCTTTACAAATATCCTGGTGTAGTGATGACATTAGCCATACCGAGCTTGATATCTGTAGCACCACCACTACAGCAGCCACAAGCCATCGCGTAGGCTGCAGATTCCGTAGTGAAAATCATATAGCACGACATACATACTCACCTCTCATGCAACAGCATGCTTAATGTGCGTTAAAATAGCCAGTGTTTTGTTAGCACCACCATTATTTTACACCGTCAAAAATGAATCGTGTCACTTTCTTTTTAATCTTTTGGATGTGCATAGCGCTCTACAACGATTCATATACTAAAATCAGTAGCATCTTTTTGTTTAAGCTTCGGACACGCGAAACATAAGATGTCATTGCAAGTTACTTCTCTTCGCCAATAAACAGAATATTTCTTATTAAGTATAGGAAATATTATTTACCACAAAAAAGCAACATGTGCCATTGAATGTTTGTCAGTAAGCTGGTCCGCCGCGCTGTTCGAGATGTTCAGTGATGACTAGACGGACACAACGATTCTAACGAAAGACTTCAAGGATATCCTTTCTTGCAGCACAAACTGCATATTTTACTATGAATTTTACATACCGTCGCACTCTCAGACTAGTGTAAACACCGGCGATCTGAAACGACAGCAAAAGCAAAATATTCACATTATGAGACTCTGGAAACTTTTCCCATGTCCATCTTCTACGCCCATGCTCAACGTTACTGGTCCCCCCATTAATTGTCTTTCAAAGCCGCTTCACACAGCAAACTGTACTTTTGATCTCTTGAACGGATATTCAATTTTCGAACATATTGCTGCGTCCGTTTACACAGCATGAACTTCTTAATCTAATGAGTTCAACTCACTCTAAATTTGAAGAAGTATCCGGAACGTTACAATGCAGCGACGTCTGCTAACATATTTTAGTAAATCCTTTATTAGATACAACGTTGCTCGATTCTTCGTGACAGGAAATTTTTCTTAATAAGCGCTATCTACGCTTGGAAACTCCTTTATTATACAACGCACATCACGAAAAATTAACAGCAAAGACTCCACTTTGTATTCTCAATATAGTGAAAGAAGCAAGTATTGAAATTCATTAACTAGCCGGCGGTAGCAAAGCGAAAGCAATGCTGGCAAGGCGACAGCGTGATGTGTGTGCGCACTAAGGGCCCAGTCGGTAATGTCTGTTCGGGACCGAGGGCTCAGTGCACTTCAAAAAGGTATCATGCGACCTTGTCCATTGCTGCGGGCTGTAGGTTACCAAGTGGACCCTAGTTTCTTTTCTCGACATAATAAAATGATAAAAACAAAAATGTCCAATTTTTTCCATTTTCTTTACATGATGGAATAGTAATAACCAACGAGCATCCTTCACTCCAGTTTCTGCTCTCTAGCTAGTAAAATACAACAACGCAAGCGTGCAAGTTTTTCTATTTCTCTGGATGCGCTGAAAGATCAACAACTAAAGCATCCACCACTCTCAACAACTTTTTGTTGTAGCTCTGGGCAACTTTTATCATGCGTGTGTAAACTGTTTTATGGAACACTTACCTTCAGCAGTGCGCCTGTCGAGCACCGTGGCAGCTGACCCCCGCACCGTCGCAAGCACTAGCACCACCAGCAGCCACAGGCCTGAAAATTTACGATCACTTCTTTGGCAGCGGGTGAAGTCCAAAACCTTTTGACGAACAATGGAAGCATTGCTGTTCTTCACCGACCGTAAACTTGGAGAGCAACAGCACCTGGAGAATCGTTTTTCGCATTTCGTTCTCCCGCTTTTCAAAACCGGCACTTGTTTTTCATTGTCGATTTTCTCAGTTTTAATCCCCGCTTGTTGTTCTTCATTGTTGGCTCCTCTCCGTATTTTAAAAACTGTGCTTTGAAAAATTTTCTGTCCTGTATTTCCCCTACCTTTTATCACACTCCGTGCTCGTGAAAATAATTTTCTGTCCCACTCACCGGACAAGCACTTATTCAATTTTGTCAGATTGGACAAAGAATCGCACCGCACTCGTAGCCCTCCAATAGGTTGGTATACACAATAGCGAAGAAAGTCAAGCGTCAACAATTTAGTTCTCAAGCAATTGATTGATTTTAATGACGATAACGCCTTCACACTGAGAAATTTCCAGATCTTGGCAAGGATCTTACACGACGCCAAAATTATGGCCGTTTTCAAATATATCACGCATTTAAATGCTCGAATGACTGTTGAAATTATCTGACACCAGAGCCTGAAGAACGAAAGATCCTTGACCAAAGAGGAATGATGCACTGGGCATGGCCAATTCCACCACATAAATTGCCCTAAGTTAGTGGAGATTTTCACTGTTGACAGGCTGTCTTCATCGGTTACCACATTCACTAACGAATCATCACTGAGATGCGAACCTGTGCTCTTCATGGTCACTCGATTCTTTACTTAGACATTTCTGCAAAATTTTAACCAATAGCTAATATCACGGAAGTAAAACAGCTTTTGCACAACAAAATAACTTTCCCTGAGTTCGTTTTCGAATAAAAAAAATATGTAAGCTGGGAAGAGAACTAACAAACACTGGAATCCCCTGTCGTGAGACTTGAATATTCAATTACTTTTTTGATATCTGGAAAAGGAAGACACTGGTTGTAGCGTTACACTGCATTTTCAGCGAAACCTGTAAAACAGAGACATCACTTGAACATAAATATACGGTGATATTGCAGTGGTGATATATATTGATATTGTATATATTGAATATATACGGTGCAGCTCTTTATTCCCTGTTTTCAACGTAGCATAATGTAACTACTGTATTATACATCAAGACACTAAAGCATATATAATCTAAGCTGAAAGCGAAAACACGATGCGGGGTCCCTTCAAGGTAAGACGTAACATAAAACTGTTTAGTTAATTAAACTCAGCAGAAGCTCTTAGAACTGCCGGAGCGGGAGACTCGGTTGCGCTCTGGCATGTGTTTGTTGATCTCTCGACTGTCAACTATCTAAGTTAATATCTTAACGGATGAATATATCATGCTCGGAGCTTCTTTCCTCTTCTTTTACAAAATCCGTAGTACCGCAAAGTATTTAGCTTGTATGGCTGTTCTGGAAGTTGACGGGCTATGTGTTATAGAGAAGAAATAGCCGCTCTCACTAACGATATTCAGAAATGTACATCAGACGGCAGTCATGACGTGGAGTGCACCTTTGATATAACAACATAAAGAAATGCCAGTGCCAACACTTTGCAGGTAATTTTAACGGGAGGCCCCCGATAGTAGCAGCCTCGGGTGCTGAACTCATCACACTGCACGTTGCAGGCTCGAATGATAACCCAGGCAGAGGATCTCTTGCAGCATTTGATACGTTACTTACGCAGCTGCTATAGGGATACTTACCTTTCCCATCCATGGGAAGCGTAGGGGCACGGATCGTTGCACAAGTCCCTTCGGTCGATGGCACCATAGTTTTTGACAAACCATGATCGATTACAGCCGTACACTCGTCTGAGGCCAGTTGGCCTTTATTCGCAGCGTGAACCATTGCGTTTGCGTTTCCCAGTAGGAAGTGCAATCAAATTAACTTTACTTTTGCCATGATAGTGAACTAATACCAGCATAAAACGTCGAAAAGCCAAATTTTAAAGAGGTGGCAGTGTAAACTCACCGCTTACAATGTTGGCAGGTTAGTGAACTAGTCTCATCACAATACGTCGTTATGCTAAACGCTGAAGAGGTGGTTGTGTAAACTCTTTTACAGGAGGGTAAATTACCATCACAATTAGAACAAAATTTTCGGTCACTAATGTGCTCTACTGGCAGAAAACAACGAAAAACTTGCATTGGCGGGTCGTTAATACCGCGCCCGTTGTAGTGAATTAGCTGTGGGGGATGTCGTGCACCCCCCCCCGTCCCTATGGATCTTTGATTTCACGTATTAAAAAGTAATAAGCACCGTCCATTCCACATCTCCAGAGCTGTAAAACAATACGACGAGGTAAAAAAAAAGTCGCACTGGTCAATAGCAGTCATGCCATCAATGAAAAAGGCAGTAAGTCGTCTGTATCCACGATGAGATTAGACTGGCTGGACGTTCTATACATATTCAAGCGTGAAGAAATAGAGTTGAGCATACAAACAGCCAGATAACGAAATAAAATATACACAACCGTCTTTCTTGTGGAATTTTATGGCTTCTAAATTTGGAACTTTTGAACGATCTTCATTAATTGATGATAGCTGTGTGGAGAAGATACCCTTCAATTTTCCATTGACCAACCAGTTATTGTTATTGCTAGGTTAATAAACACTGTGTTGTGGATGACTTCAGCTGGTCGTACTTTACTGTCGAGACCGAAGAAAACTCTTCACGAAGCAATTGGTTAGCCACGCAAATTGTAAATCGACGATGTTTCGCAATAATTCACAGTTTACTGAGTACTGCTAGTTTCCATGCTTGCTTTTTTTTGCTCCCAGAGGCAGAGTAGTTAACAGCCCTGATTCGCTCATTGTCTAAAGGATATATCCAGATTCCAGCGAAATTGGTGAATTGTTAATACTCGGGCTAGTGGCAACAGTTGGTCTGCTATTCATACGCTGCTGCGCAGGCACTGATGATCTACTCAACAGTGTAGCGGTCGGGGACAGATATAATTCAGGCCGGGCCCTACTGACACAACAAGTGATTCTATGCAGTTTTTTGAGGGAGACACGGCGCCTGTGAGCGATAGAGTGTCGCACGGTCTGAGTTGCGTCGGTGGGGACAGTAGATTGTTGTACCAGCTGTTACATATTTTCATGCAACAAATTTGTTGCGTCGCAGTCGCTTGTAACTTCGATGAGGACCCGGCCTAAGAGTCTCTGCCGTTTCTGACGCCGCAGTTAAGGTGAACTGCTATCAGGAATTTCTGCGGCTCTAGCGAGCATTTGTGTACAATATAGGACAGGAACCAGTCCATGTGGGATTATTAGTTGGGTAAGCAGTGAAGAAGACTACTCTGTCTCTCTGTGAAACGTTATATAGAAGAAATTTATTTTGATCCGTGGCAAGTGGCCCATAACTTCGTCATTTTTCGTTTAACATTTGAAAATGTCTGAAATACTTTAATGGCGGTAGCCCTAGTAATAAATTTAACTTCTTTTCAATATAAAGATACTGTTTTCATTTGAATTAGTTTTACATGAACAGTGAAGGAAAATCGAATGACTTTTTTTTTAATAGAACTACCAGTGAAGAACAGTGAAGTAGACGAGTAATTACTTTTTACTGTCAATTAATGATGGAGGGGGAAGGGAGTTTTAGTTACATTTAACGCGAAACTAATAAAATTTCTAAAAATAAATGCATCTGTACCTATTTATTCAAGTAAATAGGTTAAGTTTCTTCAATACAAATTGATTGGAGCATTTTCAGTGATTAAGAATATATTAATTTTCGAAAGTTATTACGTCTTGACAGCTCGAAGTGATCCTATACTTTGTTATTGACATTTATGAATCTGTGACCAAAGCGAAAAGGAATACTTTTGTGTTGATAGATCCTCATTTTCAGTTGTTTCCTGGTTTTGCCAATCAAAACCCTAAATAAACTAGAAAAGAACCTGGAGAAAGCAAGACAATGATAACGAAAATTCAAATTGGCCCTGAATCCAGAATTTTTTTGCGATCACCACAAAAATTTGATCAACTGTTCCTTCTAACATTCCTACCAGTTCACTGTTAATTTCTTGAAGAACCATTCATAACTTTCTCAGTTATGCTACGACAAACAAAAAGGCAAACAGAAAGACTGACACAACCGGGCAAATAAATCACAAAAATTTGCTGATTTGTCACTCCTAACATACAATACTACATTTTACTACAATACCGTGCAAAAGCAAAGCAGGTTTTAGAATTTATCACCGAATTGATTCTTACGCATGGGAAAAGCAACAGACTTCAAGGACAATTTTTTTATTTCTTCGTATCACAGATATCTGTGTGAGACTTAGTACTTGTCATGCACTCCTCGTTTTAAGCGCATATTGAACTATGACCATGGCCGTTACGAGCACCGTAGTGTCCAGCTGAGGCCGCATCTAATAACTAAGCGCCTAACAGTGGCGCTAGAGCGCGTGGCAACATCTATCAGGGGAGCGTGTCCATCAACCATGGCCCGTGTCCCTCTGGAACTCGACGACAAACACTCACGGCAAATTGATGACTGCAACACAGGCTCAATTATTATTAACTGGCGACTGCAGAGATATTTTCGGTTATCCTGGAGATGTGCCGTGTCCTACAGTGATCACTCGTACTGTATCCGCATCGTCCTGCGAGAACTTAAATATATCATAGTGCTGCTCCAAAGCAATCAACCGACCCGCCGTTTCCAGCTGACAGTCATGGAAGTGGATTTTTTTCTGTCCGTTTATTTAAAATCGTTTCTCCATATGTGTGCTTCGCATGCAATGGTTTTAGGTGTAAGTATAACTATTTATGGGGTCATGATTTACCAGCAGATATACCTACGTAAATGAATTGAAGCGGGACTAATAAGATCTTGGTTTTAAATTTCTCACTAGGAGTTATTGGATTAGGGAGAATTAAGTCTCCTTGATCGCACTCCCACTATTAAGAAATCCACAGGCACTAGTTCGAGCTGCAGGTAAAGGTTACAGGTAAATTTCAACTTGAAAATATTAACGGGGGTAAACGGGTCGTGGGGAAGAATTGGTTATAGAAGACGAATGGGTCCGTCAGTTCTTTAGTGGTGTAGTTGTTAATGAGAAATGTATTGAATTTTGGATGTGGTACCTGGTGTCCCACAAGGTTGTGGTCTTGGCCCTGTACTGTTCATCGTATATACATACAGCGGACTCGTTTGATCTTGTTCATAATTTACTTGTTGGCAACGAAGAAAATTGCTGAGTGTTGTTTTCACTTTTATCGGTGTAGTAGGCTATAAATATTTCAAAAATAGGCTGTTCCTATCAAATTCAGGCTATCAGATCCTGGAATGCGAATGTGACTTCAAACCCACGCAACATATAAGTGAAATTATAAAGAAACGAGATCATAAGTGAACGCGTGGCCTCATTCATTAGAGTGATGGTCGCTTCTACGTGTGAACAGCGACAGCAAAAGTCGACTCACGGCTCGTGTTCATTTTCAGGAGTGAACGCGTTGATTTGACGGATGTGTGAACTGGCCCTAACATAACCTTAAAGTTTAATTCTTTCAAGCCATAAATTGGAAAAATAAAGGGTAACCAAAATGTTCTGTTATAATGGTTTAACAAAGTGATTTAGCCAATATCTCAACCAATTCATTTGAAATAATTTTAGTTTGTTTATTACACCTTTGGTATGGTCGATTCAAAAAATGATTCGATGAAATCACTTTGTTTCTTTATTACAGCCTCAAGTCTACCAGGGCTTGCTTCATGAAGCAACAGCGCGCAAGTAGTCATGTGATATTTTGTCCCGTTTTCACTCCATAGACTTTTCCAAAGCTGCTGTGAACAATGAGCCTTTGCACACAAATTGACCTCCAAGATGGACCAAGGGCTCGAATCCATCGGGTTAAGATCGTGGCTTGAGAAAAGCTGTAGACAGCTTCATTGTTTGGATTTAAACTGTGGAAAAGCTATAAGTGCATTCAATTTCAACGTTACATACTTTTACCCTCAACTGCAATCAGATTCACTTTTTTTTGCCATCGGTTCTGAACTAAAAGTGACAGAATGGCCACAATCTCCAACCAGGTGTACTTTTTGCGTTGTTGTTCATTTATTTTTGAGAGGAGCAAAAAATGGTTTGAAAAAATGTACACAGGATTCAATTATATTGATTAATGACGATCGCTACACTATCATCAGCAAATATTAATACTAGCATTGCGGGAAATCAAAAATGGAGGTGGAAAATTTGTTTCATAACGCTTCATTGGCCATACATGGGCACTGTTTCGGTATAGATGGATGCGGCGCAACTAAAAACTCAAATTAATAAAGAAATGGGCAGGGGCCGAAATCAGCCCTGCTAGGAGTTTCCTGTTCAGTCCCTTTCAGCGAAATCATTTCTTTGAAACAAAGAGTGAAGCATCATTTGAATATGAAGGTCATTGTTCTGAAAACTCAAGTGCATATTCTTGCCGTGGATGCAGCGGGTGGCATTTACTATAAATTTCCCCCGTCATGGAAGAATTTTATTAGAAGGCGAAGAACCTTAGCTGCTGGGAAACAATAGAAGCATGGGGTGTATAGAACGGGAATGGCATCTTGACAATAAATAAAAAATATCGGAGCAAAAAAAAAATACATATTACTAATGTGTAACTAAAGAAGTATGGATTGTAACAGGCAATTTACTGAAGATAGGCCTTTAATCTCTTAACTCTTTAGGTGACGCAGGCCTCAGAAAAAAAAAATCCTCGATCTCGAGCGAATTCATAGCAAATACTTGCTGTTATTTCTGTAGAGGCATGAATTTCCTCTTATCATGACAAAACCGAGCCTGGTCTGTGATAAGCTATACAAAAAAAAAAAAAAAAAACGCAAAGCCCTATGACAAAGACAGGGAGTATTTTATATATATGCTGTATATCCTTGCTTTGGAAGATACTGTTTTCTGATTTTCATGTAACTAGTAATTCTTGCCCTGAATATTCTTGCAAAGAAGCCACTTCTTGCCACCCTTCAGCAATATTACTTCTTCCCCAAAGAAGAAGAAAAAAAAAAAGATCACTAGTTTCGTTGGACATCATTCACATCATGAGGTACCAATTGTCAAAATTTTAAAGTTTTCCCTAAGTTTACGAAGGGCTGAAATTATACCGCATTAGTTGTATTGAATTACATAGTTAATTCACTACTGCTGATCTTTCAACTATCATCTACTGTATCTTTAAGGGCTTTTCTATAAACTGACTTGGTTTCCTGAACCTGAAGGTTCCCTGAGATTAGAATCTGTAAATAAAAACTTAGCAAACTGCCGGCGGCATTTTCAAACATTGAGAATATCGTGCCCTGAGACAACACAAGAGGTTCGCTCTCTTTTTTTTTTTTTCCTATTAAGCGAATCAGTCAAATCCACCCAATGTAGCTAGTTACCATTTCTGAAACAGTTATGGAGACATCAAGTAGCAAACTTACCTAACTAACAATTGATTCATTAAATAATGCTGAATTAATTACAATTAGAACGCCTCGAGGCATAGGAACATCACCGGCAGTGGGAGCAAATTCCATTGCCGTCATTTTTGATGGCCAGCTAATCCCAGTGTTTTGGCATGGGTCACATCGAGGACAGCCCACCAGACTCCCTGCAAAAAAAAAAAAAACATTAACATAGCTCAACTCGCTCTGCCTGTTTTTGAGTTGAGGGTAAATATTATCCCTGTCATTTTTGATAGCCAGCTAATCTTAGTTTTTTTTCTACCCCCAGACTCTCTGCAAAAAAATTATGAACATTGCTCAACTCTTTCAAATCTCTTATTGGGTCTACAGATATACTTATATATAAAATTAAATCTTCACAAATCTTCAGCAAAACCATTATCACCTCTCTCACTTTGTTCGCTGGTAATAATAATAATAATTATAATAAAACGGCATTACTGTCTTTCCAGCAGTGATGTTCACCAGAACTCACAGAGCCATCGCACAGCAGAGTAAAACGCACCGAGAAAAATGCACAAGGACGAATTGCGACGACCAACGAAATTTAATTGAATCATATGTGTTCTGTCATTAACCAGCTCATTTTACTTCAGTAAGTTATAGAGCAATATAGATTCCTCTCAGAGTCTATTGACACTTGAGCACGCATTGTATCATGGCAATCTCTGCACCGCCATCACCACATATTGTAATGAGACACGCCTGAAATATTTCATAGCCTAGCGGCGACCAATCATCGCCGCCAAGATTTATCGACTCCACCACGCAACAGAGAACAACACATGGAGAAAAATGCACAGAGACGAACAGTTTATTGTCTCACCAAGAAGAATTAGGTCCTACGCAAAATAATTGAAGCCATTGTACAGTCAACAATCGGCTCGGCTTGCCTCACTGCGTTTCACAGGACCGAGAGAACCTGCCTGAGTTTGTTGACTTCCATGCATGCATTTTGACGTATGGCCTCTATGGCGCCCGAAATCGATCTGTTATGTGGTGGGCAGCTATGAGACAAAGCTATACCTGAGGGATTCTCCCCAGTAATAAGCGACGACTGTTGTTGTTCTTCATAACAAAGTGATTGATGGTGAGCGTAATGTGGACGATGTTCAGCTCCGAGGTCCAACTTAACGTCTCATTTATGAACGGACCTTAGCGAAAGTCAATACCAAATTGCCTGCACCGTAATGGTGAAGAGTCTATAGGGCCAGTCGAGCTACGCTTCGTCAGTTGCCCACTTATGCTTGCAAATGGGCAGACTCTGGAGGTGCATGCCAGAGACTACTGAGCAATGATAACAGGAAGAGATTGAAAATTCTATGTCAATGACGTTGTGCATGAGTTTTAGGATTTCTAGGGATTGCTATTATCGAAACGTGAAGTTTTCATTTTTCGGTTTGTCTTTTTTTCTTGTGGGACTACTTGCCCAACTGTAGGAAATATGAAGTATAAGTGAAAAAAAAAATACAATTTCTTTCTGCAGAATAAATATTATTTGAAAGCAACAGTAGGCCCAAAGGTCTTGCAAATGTTCTTCAAATTGAGCAATAGATTATTCTTCTTTTCATATGACAAGATATCCTTGTATCTTTCAGAAACTCAGATTCAGAAGAAAACATTATTCTTGCCCACAGAATAAGTATTGTATCTCAAACATTTGATGTTCAGCTGTTAACTATTGTGACAATGCCCAGTTTGCTTCATTTCTTTCCAATTTCCCATTTTACCAACTAACTTTTGTTGAATTTCTTTTCATTTCCGCCCTAACCTTATCTGTGACAGAGTCAGAGCGGCTCTATATTACCGGTTACCCAGGTCGTAGTCTCTTTCGCAGAAAGAAAGCATACACCCTTCTATCTTCGCTAACGTTCTAAATTTTACTGTGTACTGTCAGTAACTGACCGATGCAAAGCCTTTTAAGACCATACACTCGTACATTTTACGCAAATGACTATGTAGGTGCCACAAGTGCACTATGTAACACCGCAAAACTTGACTGACAGCCACCTTACTCTATCAAAACTGAACACACGCTAAGCAGAGCGGTGCGCCAGGAGACTGGACAAATTTTGCAGTGATTGTCTTCCTGAATATGTTTAAATTGTTTTATATACCTATATAATTCTAAGTTATTCATCTTTTTATCTGTATGATGCAATCAATGCACATTGGAGGAACAACTGTGAGTCATCATGCTCAGGTGAATAATCTAGCTTACACGATATGGTAAAGAAAGTTTGGGTTAAAAGCTAGAGCATCAAATAGATATTATTAAAATTGTTGTTTTCATTTGTAGTGTTCCTAAAGCAGTGAATCCTATGAACTTTGAATTACAACATGTCCCTTTCTGTTACCCTCTTGATGCACTGCTGCAGCGACTATACAGGGTTCCAAACCAGTGCACGTAATTGTAATAAATGATGAAACTATGCAGAAAAAAAATGGTTGAAGTATGGATACCGCACATGAGACTATTTACAGTTAACACTTTCAACTAGCAATTAAAGATGTTTGTTGTTTATCTTCTGAATAAATATGGGCTGGGATCATTACAGCTTGTGTCATCTTGCACAAGGTAACGGAAATTGCTAATTATTTAAGCTTAACCTGATAAGAAACAAATTAAACGTTGATTCGTTGTATAACAACAATACAGGTTGGAAAATTCTACGAAGCCTGAATCGGGTTTGGCTTAAACCCTATACATATAAGGCTAGGCTCAAATGAGCGCTTCATCTACTTGATGTCTTCAATACATATTGAAGGAATAGCTGTGAGATCATAATGTTCGGGTGAATCTTCTAAATACGATGTGGTGACGAAACCAGAGGATGTAAAGCTCCAATATAGTATGATTAGGATTTCACGTATCTAATTATACCGCAGGTAAAGAAATGTTGATAATGAGTTTAGTTTGACATTTTACTATCAAATTTTATTTGAGAGAGTTTTCAACTACACAGAATCAGGGTATAGTACAGTCAATATCTGAGCTTCATCACTCCTCAGTCCGTCCGCCCACGTACCCTAAATAAATAAGAGGTTGATGACGATATTGGTGTGGCCACGCTAGGCCTCTTTTTATGACAATGTGAACTGTTCCGTCAATATCACAGGCACTCATTACATGAATATTCCCGACCTATCATGAATAATTCAGCTCTATCAAAAACTGGGCCCGCCAGAAGCGACGACCGTTTAAATTATTTTCTGGAACAGCCAAGAATAATTCTATTAGGAATGAACAGCGTTAACTCCCAGTCAGAAATTTTCGGTGGAAGCACCGGTAATTATAGGCTCACCCAGGATTTTATAGGCTATTATCGATGGGTGAGCGATTAAAATGCTTTTCAATGGCATGCCATCTGAAATTT
>LQNS02277220.1:4090003-4150500 GCA_001587735.2 Parhyale hawaiensis | reverse complement strand
ATTATGTGACGCACTACTGGGACTGGTAAATGCACTGGCACTGCTAAGCGTGAGCTTTGATTGCTGCCAGACACATCACAGGAAAATACATCGTCGATGATGCACCATCATAGAACATTGAGCTGAGCGTTTCACCGCAGTGCCGTGATTAAAGCGCATCACAGCTATGTATTTTACTTTCCGAACCCATTACGGTGTGGCACCTAATCTGAAGATTGCTTTGAAAATGGTGCTATATTGTTACCTGTACTGGCATATTGCAGCTTAAGTAGTGGTTACGCTCCACAGCTCCATACGAGGATAATAATTTGTAATTCTTTCTTGAACTAGAAGCAGGCTTCTGGTTTTACAGTATAGTTAACTTCAGTAGCAGTTTCGTAGTTNTTCTTTCGCTGCAGTAACCGTGAGACTGGATTAGTTTTTCAGCCTGAGTAGATTGTCTTATTTTTTGTCATGAGGCTGATATTCAAGCTAATATAAGTACATATTTAAATATTTTTATCATTACATTGCACTATCATGTTATTACAACACGAGTCTCGATGTTATCATTAGTTACTTGTAACTTGTTAATTTCCCGTTGACTACATCTAATACCAGACATTATGGTACTACTATATCACTGCAAGACCAGACCAAGTAAAAGTAATTTGTTGTATTGGTTGCTTATATAATAATAAGCTTAATATTAGAATTATTTATTATTAGGTGCATGTTATGTAAATTTTATACCAGATCATCCTTTGTGTGTACTCAGCCCTCGTCAGACTGTAGAAAGAATTTCAGCGGCGACTTTCAGAAAAAAGTTGGATGGAGATGAATATCCCCTATTTACAGACGCTGGTTGTTAGCACCTTCGCCGAGGAGGTGATGTTTTTGTCGGAGTTTGCCTATATCTATCTCTACCACTAAGGTAACTCAGAAAGTTTCGGACGAATCTTAATGAAATTTGCAAGGACTGCTAGGTATGTCAGCAAAAACAGATGATTACCTTCTGATGAAGATCCATCAAGCATTTGTTTGTTTGTTGCTCTGTCTGGCTATGTTTTCTAGGTAATGTAATTGAAACAGCTAAGAATTAATTTTTATCAAATTTGCAAGGAACTATTGGGAATCTTACGCACGAAGAACTACTGACCAAATTTTAGTGATGATCTGTCAGTCCGTTCGTCTCCTTGTCTCTATAACAGGTTTTAGGCTTGTCAAAACATAACTCAGAAACTCACGAACAGATCTTCAAGAACATTGCAGAAATTTTTATTGACGTGAACAGGCACAAGTGAAATGATCAAATTTGGTGATAATAAAAAGGGAATTCTGGTTTGAGGACCAATTGGAATTTTTTATTGACATTACCTTGCTTGGCGCTGATATGCGCTTTCGGGGTGCATTTCTACTTTGTTACTAGGAACATTATTACCACAATTTCCACACCAGGTCATTCTTGACGTAAAAGATGCCTGTGTCCCTCTGTAGAGGGAAATTCAACTGTGAGTAACAGTGACTCGTAAGTTGCATGCAGTAGGTGGAATATTTACTTATAGGAGCTGTGTGTCCATTCGCATCACGCAACAGCTTTGCAACAATTTAAACCACAGTTTATGTGTTGCACAGCACCATTAACCTTTTACCGGACAAGTGACCCCATATGGTTACTGTCACAATGTTATTCCTATGAAAGCGTTTTCAGCCGCGCGGTGAAGGGTTAACTTTATCTTAACCAGCCTTTAGTACCTCCCTACAAAGGATGTTCCTAAGGAATACAACTGCACAATAAAAATAAGCTGTAGCAAAATAACACAATTTGGATAAAATAGATGAAAAATTAAACTCAATGCAATCGCGACAATTTCCCAATCGAAAATTTTCAGGCAAAAAAAAAAAAACGATGTCTCTAGGCAAGTACATCGCATAATTGCCTCTTGAATTTTTAGATTTGAATGCTTGGTGCGACGGTTACGCACTGACCTGCACAGCAACGAAATTATTACCCGATGAAGTAGTTACAGAGCAGCTGCACTGATACATTTTTAGGCCGCCCCGTCCACAAATTGGACTTCTTTCGCACGCTTCCGTATTACAACAGGTCTTCTGTCAACAGGGTTATCTCTCGAAAACATTCCTCTCTGAAGCTTGACCCCCATATAAACTTTAAATTTTCATAAAAACCAATTTTACCATCGTGTTCTAATTTTACATTCAATTCAAAGACAACCCTCTCACACCTCTCCTGCCAAGTGTTGTCAGCAAATTCCAGTGCAGAAACTGCAACGCTTTGTATATAGGTATCACTGGACAACATAACAAAGCTCGAATTAATCAACATTATTTTACAGTAGGTGTATCTGGCAAAACCAGTTTACTACTCGTGAGACCTGCCCATTCTGCTCCTTGGCTAAATTCAGAGCAAAATAAAATTCCATAAGCATGAGAAACTTTTCCGTCGTAGACTTTTCCACCCCACTTGAACTCACAGTTTTATAATCTCTCTACAGTCATAGAACAAAACCAAGCCTTAACATTATGAGCTCGGCTGTACCTCTTCGCACAATTCATGCCTAATCCCTAATATTCTGACTGTACAGGCATCCGGTCCCTCCAACCATCTTCATTCATTTGTATGTTAGACCTTCCCCTCGTAGCATATCCGCTCCCCGCTGGTTTAGGAAATAAAGGATTTTATTAGTACGATAAGTTTTTCCATTTATTTACGAATATTTTTTTTCTGAAGATGGGAACCACTCCCGAAACGTAAAACTTGCGCTTTGTAGACTATTAATTCATTGTATGAAATGAGTCTTAGTTTATCATTAAGGGAGAAATTGCTAACAGCATACAATTACAAGCATATATCTAAAATAATGGTAAATATGTTGATAATTAAAATACACACGTTATATAATATGATACGTATGCAGCGTTACTTATTGATGACATTAATACCTTTGAATTAAAACTATTTTATCTCCTCAATAACACCAAAGGTTTTGTACCGAATTTCACCTCATGGGAACCAAATCAAGCTTCAGTTGTCTTTAGAAATACCGTTGTAGAATATATACTGCACTGTTCCTGCCCAAATAGCTCTTGTACTACCTATGCACTTACTACGAATATTGCATTTTTTAGAAACTGTTGTAATTTTATGATGTATGCATAAACTTTATTATTATCATTATTTCATGAAGAACGTTGGGAATTATAAAGGATTAGGAGAATAATTTCTCTCAGAACAGTGGGGCACGCACTCCAGCATCACCATATTCATACCTGATCAATATACATTAAAACTTAGCAAGTGCACGTTTCCGCTAGTGCCGTTCTGTACACAAAGTCTAGGAAAGGCTAATATACATTCAATTTGTGTATATTGGAGACAAACATTACATTATAGGCACTTCGACGTTGATATGGTTTTTAAGATGTGATCTTAACTTCCTTATTTAAAACTAAAATTTAGCATTTTGCTTAGCTAATTACTGCATAATCGCACTCAGCTTTGTTCCGATGTGCGTGTTATTACCAATTTGTTAGGTGTTAATGTCCATACTTTTATCTAAATTTATATTAAAATGATGCTTCAACCACGCACTTAATATTAGATAAGTCACCTCAAATATCCACAGGTACATATAGCAAGCTGTTGGAACACACGTACCAAGACTTGCATAGGACAGTGTATGTTAACGAAAATCGTATTAAAATTAAAAGATTCATTATGCAAATGTTTGCTTCTATTCACCGCTTTTCAACCGCAATACCAATACTTCCATAGGGCAGTATGTAGCAAGCATACATGTAACCAATATCAGAGACTCTACCCCCAAATGTCCATCTGCATCAAGAACCATTGTTGCCAACAGCAGGTACGAATTCCCCCCGATGAAAAGTTCAGTGCTTCACCTGAAGAAATAGACACTACAAACAAAAGAATTTGGCCTTACTAAACCAAACAGGTGACCGACTTAACCAAATGAGTTCCATATACAATACCCTTAACTAGCAGTTTGAGCGTTGCGTAATAATATCTTACCTCAACGCGACTACGATTACAGAATTGCCCAGTGTTGGCGGGCCGGGATTTACTTTAGTAGTATAATTTGAAGTTCCAAATTGCTGAGAACCATTGCTGACCTGCTCATTACGGCATATGAGCACAAAATCACCATTCTTGCGTGTCGGCAGCTCGTTAGGCAGCGATGGCGCCTTGTTCTGGTCCGCCGACGCTCTGCGCTGCTCTTTCTAAAAGCTACTTGGCGTACCCTGGAAGCCGATGAGTGAAGGTAAAGGCTGCTTTTTCAAATGCTGCCTAGCCTTCCCAGTCGTGCAACTGATGGCTGAAAATAACGGCTTCAAACATTGCTGGACATGATAAGTCAGGCAGCATGCTGCGTAAAGCCAAAGGCGTTCTATGACACCTGATCAGTGAAGGTAGAGGTCGTTCTTTCTAAGCGCTGCTTGGTGTACCCCGATAACTGAAAGTAAATACCGCGCTATTTCTCGCTTGTGTCTGACATACCCATTCAGGGAACTAATGAAGGAAGACAAAGGCTACTTTTTCTAAGCGTGATTTTTTATACAGAATCGCGAAGCTAATTACTGAAGGCAACGGTCGCTCTCTCTAATCTATGTATTTTCATGCCCACTTAAGCAGCTGTTGAATGAAGGCAACACGGCTCTCTTCTATACGATGTTCCTGTTTACCATACCAGCAATTACACAAACGATTAGGGGAAAGTAGGCCTATGCTAAACTTTCAGCGCAGGTTGCAGTTCGTTCTCTTTTCTCGTAGCATCGATATTAGGTAATTACCGCGGGGATCGTTTCCTGCCTTCAAGTATGCTAAGGTTTCGTTGAACGCAGGCAACATTCTTTGTGCGCGTGACCAGTAAGAAATGTTAATGTTTAGTACATAGCACCAACTAGCACACGCCACACCATCGATGATCAAAACTAGCTAGGAAGCAATCTGTTGGTTTATGACATGCAAAGCTTGCTGTTCATAAACTGCTTGATCAATAAACGTTGTGCTCAATGTGCTCTACTGCCTAGTTTGATAAGGAAAGATGAAGAACTATTTAGAAGTGTATCATTCCTTTAGAATATGCTAATATATTCATTCCTTTTAAAGTTTGTAAATTCGTTATGCTTTGTGATGGCAAAATGTTTCTTGTGTGGAATAAATATAGCTATCAGCACTAGCATAGGTAATTGAAAGATTGTGAAATCACTTTTTCAGCTAGCATAATGCTCTCGTAGCGCTGCCAATGACTCTTGATTAAAAATCAGTTATTCTGTTGTTGCCTAATATTGCTCCCTAAGTGAAACAGCGTAACGACTAAAGAGCTACATAGTCAATAGAAAAGCGCACCGTAAGGTCCAACTCTGAATGTCTTTCAATCAAACAGAAAGAAGAACAAATATATGTAATAATTTAACTTCAGCTCGTCTGCAGCGGTGCATGCACTATTGGCAAAAATAAAAGAAGTGTAAAAACAAGGGCAGACACTCACGCTGTTCCCAATACAGCCATGCTTGGCATTGCTCTCCAGTAGTCTGTCATCAGCAATACATTACGAAGAACTCGTTTGAAATACTAAAAATGTTTACCGCCAACTTAGCGGCCATCTTTTCGACCCGAATATTCATTTTGGGAAGTAACCGGTTAAATGATTTCCATCGTTAGCAAGTAAATGAGTTATTTCAACCAGTAAACAATATCTCATGACAGCAGATATAAGATTGCGATGGCAAGACGTCATTCTCTTGCGTAAAGGCGCTCCATGAGCAACATCGCCAAAGAAAATTGTGAGTGATATTTTTTAATTGTGTGAGCAGTGCTATTTATTCTACATAAAACAAGATGACAAACACAGAAAAACAAAAACAAGAAAAGCATAGATAAAACCTAAACAAAAATTCTTAAGCCCCTATTACACGGGCGAACATTGCCTGGCAAACTGGAGGAATTGCCCGGCGGGCATCCCATTTTGCCCGCTGCTCGGCAGACATTCGCTGCTGCCAGAGATTTGCAAACCGCTGCTGCCAGAGGTTTGCTCACTGGGCGTATTTTGCCTCGTGAACAGCGGGCATTATCAGGCGAACCTCCAATTTATTTTCTTTTAAGCCT
Organism: Parhyale hawaiensis; assembly: GCA_001587735.2. Classification (NCBI taxonomy): domain Eukaryota; kingdom Metazoa; phylum Arthropoda; class Malacostraca; order Amphipoda; family Hyalidae; genus Parhyale; species Parhyale hawaiensis. The sequence continues at coordinate 4,144,370 of LQNS02277220.1, read as the reverse complement.
TTCAGTTGTTGCAAAATTGTTGTAAACTAGTTGCAGTAGTAATGTCACTCCATAAATTGTATTTTTTGCTCACTGTTTAATCTGATTCGCATAAAAAGTATGTAACTACCTGACCGGCGTGACCTTGAGATTTTACCGTCTCGTGTAATAGCCCCTCAATGTTCGGCGGGCGTGTTCCCCGAGATTCTGCTCGCTATTCGCCAGTCATTGCCCGCCTGTGTAATAGGGCCTTGAGTTCCGTTGTCCGAACAGGCCGCCTGGGACCGAAGAGTTTAGAAAACAACGAGGTGTATTCTGTGATGTATTCTAAACTCTTAACTCGAATGCAAGGTAGACACCGAGTGTCGCCAATACAGCTTGCACGGTCACTTCACTAAGGCAGACTCTAATTTAACCGACATCAAGTCAAGCATAATATTGGCTCCACTAAATATGCTTGAGAAACCTTCCTTAACAAGATAAAATAGCACTTTGGCGAAAAGAATCATTGGCCATCGAATTGAATACACTTTAAAGAGCAGTTCACAGTCGTCAGAGCATCGCTCACGGACATGCTCTAGACGTAATATCAGTAATCGATAGACCTCGCTACATCTTTGAGTAAGCTACACATCGCTCAGTCCCTCATTACTTTTTGTTTGATCACCGATAAGAGACCTTAAATGGAAGATATTTAATCGAAGAGAGTAGTAACTTGCGTTTACTTACGTGTAATATTTTGTTATCAGTCGCTGAAACTTTTCGACCTCGTTTGTTTTGTTAATGCTGCAACGTAGTAATTTCACCCAGCCTTTGTTATGGAGAGTTGTCCCCCATGACCAATGTAGGTCAGTTTGGTGTTCTGGACATTAGTTTTCGGTGGCAACTGTGCTTCCCAACAGGAAATTTTCAGACTAAGAATGGAGCATAGCCGATACCTTCCCCAGAAGAGTCGCTGCTTCTTCTGCTAAAATTTTTCATTGCGATTCTTTTTTTTTATTTTAGTCATGTTTCTAACAGCGATTTTCATTGTGTTGCGAGATGTACGGACTTCGGACTAGGTCATCAAAGTTGATCAAAGCCAAATGCACTTTAGATTAGATAGGCGGCAGTAAACGGACTTACAGGTCCATTCCCAGAGAGACACCGGGACTTACGTTCCAGCCCTCTATGAGCTATTGCCATTATGCTAGCCTGATATAGATGATAGAGGAAATAGAAGAAAAAAAGAAGATCTTGACTTGACCTGTTCGGAAATACAGACAGGAACCATGACTTCGTCACTCTGGATCGCATTGCAGGTGTTAGAAACAACCCGATTGCGTTGAGCTGACAGAAATATCCATTTTACGGCAATAGAGTAAGAGGAGGTTCATGGCAGCCTCACGCGTAACTGACTAAAAGTCAACGCCTGAAACTTGAATCAAGAAGTCGAAGCCAGGGCACCTGTCTGAAGATCCGAACAAGTCTTACTTCAGAGGCTTAATTTCGCTGCTCAATCAAATGCGCCCTAATTAGTGTACCCACTCGGGCTAATCTAGCGTGGGTACACCATCGTGTATGGACTTCACGCTTCCCTCGACCTACTGCATGTTCCTTCTTTCTTAACTTGCCGGTGCTCAGAGGTGATACTAAGGGTAGGGAGGCTTAAACTAGATCTATTTAGTGATAATGACCATAATAATAAAATATAGCCAAACAATGGCATTAAAAGTACATACTATGATGTTAGTAATAATGTCGATTTTCATGTACATAAAATTTTATGAGTGTTTTGCATGAACGTCTGGGATTGAAAATGCTCCGTCGGCTGGAAAGAATGTATGCGTCAGTCTCATTGTGAGGTTCGAGGCATCGACGTAGTGAAATGTGGAATTTCAAATAATGTTCTATACACTTTGGTTCCTCCATTCCTTCACAGATTCCGTCTCCATTGTCAAGCTTTTACCGTAGGCCAATTTACAGTTCACATCACAGTCAAATATTAACTGGCAAGTCAGTTGGCCTCAGAACTGTCGTTAGTTTAGTTTCGGATACCTTGTAAATAGTAATAAAACTCTGGAAGCTGTACGCCTGCTGCATAAGTTAACCTAGCAACGCAATCGGAGATTTAGCAGAGAGAACGTATTCAAAAAACAGTGCGTGAACCGACCATACAACTAACCGTATAGGCCAGATCCCTAATGCAGAATAACTCGAGTTTTCTTCCTTGGCAGCAACTTATAACCTGAGCACTCAACCTTTACTGTGAACCAGTACAGGGCACGCAAAACTTGCACACTGACCCGCCAATACTCGCAGCGTCTGCGTGTGGGTGTAGAGCTTTAACCGAACGCGCATTGCAGCTCAACTTCCCCCGCTTTGATGGTGGCCGGGATGATGGTGGTCTGTGAGTGCAGGCTTTGAATATTCCAGAGCTACACGAGCTCAAAAATGGCCTGCAGCAGCTGAGTTTCATGTAAGAGGAATGAAACAAGCGCGTAACCTTGAGAAAAGCCTTTATCCTCCTGTGCGTGATAACTTTTGTTGAGCACAGCGGTTGCAAAGTGTTTTTTATTTTGCGATATCTGACCTGTGCAGGCATTCTCCCAAGAATAATTAAACCTGTTAAACCTACCCGTACTAGTTATGCTAACTTCATATAGGGGTTTTTATTTCTCCAAGTATGTAGGAATACAATATGACGAAGAAGTTCTGTAGAAAAGCGAGTAAAGCTTACAATTCAATCTTACATTGAAAGTGACCCTCGCCACGGCTTTCACTAAAGCCCGCCAGTCAGACTAACTTATTGTACTACAGCACACATTGTAGGACTAACCTTTCTACCTGAAGATGTCCACTTGTTATAGTTGAACGCGTCGCAAGAATAACTCAGCATCTGCCATGGAAGAACTTACTGCCCACGCGCATCAATACGATGACGTCAGCACTGGCCAACTATCCCATCAGACAGACGATGAAGAACTCATTTTTTGAACTCGGACAGTTGAAAAAAAAAAAAAAAATGTATGAACGTACTCTCAATATCCGCTATGACTTTATTTCTAACCAGTCATCAATATATTTGATATTAAGAGTCTTGCAGTAAAAAAAAGCTGTCGTAGAGAAAGGCAAACTCTAGTGTCGTTAGCAAGACAAAGCCCGAAGCTTTATAGCTGATCATTACGAATGCTTCTTGTCCGCTGACCCTCTACGACCCTACTTTCTAAAAGATATTTAAAGCAACGCCATTCTTAGGAGAGCCTAACAATAATGCGGGTAATTTAATATTTAAATTCCTCATTTTATGGCAGTTTTTGTACGTTAACACTGCAATGTATCAATTGCACCTCCTGAATGTCTGCACTCGATAGTGAAAAAATTTCGGGAAACTCCGTCAACTTATTCATTATATCATATTACCGTGACTCCATATTACTCTGTATATTGACCGTAGAACTCTTGATAGTCATAAATTGCTCATATTTCAAAGTTTACTCTATGCAAATGACTGGTTTTAGTAGCAAAGTAAACATAGTGAAAGGTTGATTTTAACCATTCACTGTTTGCATTGTTTACCAAGCAAGTTGTCCCAAATAATTTGACTGGCCCTTTCAATTTTATAATAATGCTAAAGCTAGTAATGAAAGAGAGTTAAAATGGATTTTACTAAAATGGAGCTATTTGTATGATTTCCTCTAAAATCATGAAAACGTTCGTTGTTTGAGTAAAGCCTGTTTCAACACTTAGAGTCCTAAAACAGGTTTCATATGACTGAGTAACTTTCGTGTAATTGTAAATTCAACCTCTACTACTAGTTTTCGAGTAAAACTCATCTTAACACTGTAGCGTAATCAGTTTCGGTATTATCATTCCAATAAAAAACGTCACTTCCTGCTTAGGCACTCTTTGTTTGGCACGTACCTTAGCTGTTACACTCTTGAAGAGATAAAATTCAGTCATGGAGGGAATGGTTCACACGACAGTCAAGTGAACGTGCTTTTTTCAGCCCAGCGCTATAACACGCTACTGAGTTAATTTAAACAGCGGATAAGTGCACTGCTCACTGCGCATTTCAATATTAGTCTAATACTAAACTAGGAAATCTTAATAAAAATAGCATAGGGGCTGACATCTTTTATGCACTGAATCACCGGAAGTGTTAGGGCCTGGAGTATCAAATCCGCTGGTCGCATTAGACTTGTAATGGACTCGCAATTTATTTTTCCCCTCTAGTGTTTCTACCTCTTCCTGTTTACAGGTAAGTTCCCTGGCTTTTTGCTAGCCAATTTCATCAGTCTTACATCTATTAACCAACTCTGGAATCACATCACACCATACAATCGTACGTTCATCTTATGAGCGGACGTTTCGCTCGCACATCGTTCATGCTACGGTATCTGTGCTACCGACCGTTACTGCAGATCGCGACCACGTGCAAACTGCACGTCCGTTCATGAGATGAACGTGCAAACTCCTAGTGTGACCTTGAGTGTCTCGAGAAGTGGGAATGACGCATAGCGATTTAACGTAAATTTTCACCTAATAAATAGAAACTTGTGCCCTGTGTTTATACATGAATTTTCTCGAAGATGCATTAGTTCTTTAGCATGGATACTCCATGTTTAAATCAATTGTAAATGGTCGTGCCCGGTATAAAATGGCAGAGAATTGAAGGGAACCAACAGTTTGCCTGTGTTTCCTCTGCCATTTAGCCATGGGCGTATTCGTCTATTCACTATTCATAATCTTATTGGAAATAACATTTTCCACTGATAGCACATAATTCTAATTTAACTCATTTGTATAGGCCGTTCTACTGTTATGACTAACGAACGGGGCTCTTGCATTCTAAATAGACAACAAAATACCTGACCGCTTCGCCTTAGGTTTTTGGTTAACTGAAATACACTTCTGCAGCAGTGTTTTTTCACGTAATTACTTATTTTAGAAGAAAGAATCCAAGAAACGATTCGATTGAGTAATACAATATTGGAGCGTTGACTTGCTTAGCTAAACCCTGCTCCAGTTGCACTGCACCTTGGCTATTCGAGTAATGAAAATACAGCTAACTGACCTATTCTAATGAAACATTTTCTTAATTTTTCAATTCGGCTGTCGAATTCCGCTACTGACAGGGTTACCACCGTCTATTAATCTTGCCCCCTATTTGAAATAGCGTTAGCACAGGTGCCTATAAAAACAATGGTGGTTCGATATATTCAGATTCCATCAGAGCTGTCTCACTGTTATTATCCTGTCACTGTGCATCGGTAAAAAAAATAATTCTACTGCTGCCACATGCGACAGAAAAAGTGGTTCACAGATAGAGACCGAGTACACGACCTTTAGTTCACATTAAGTACGGATGCCTACCCATTTCATTTCTAAATTGAGAATACTTCATGGAGAGAGTTAACAGAGCTGAATTAGAGTGGCGTGCTAATGATAGAAGTGTACTATCGCCCATCATTTAGAAGTCAACTGTCAGAAGAGTGAGGAGAAGGGGGACTGCGATCACAGTCATTTCGTTACACATTGTTTAGTGGAAACTATTCCTCTCTGATTCTAATGTTATAGTGATACATCAAAGCAATGCAATAAAATTCGGTGTGTGTTTATATGTTATGTATTAACATCCTGTTGATAACTTTATATACACTAGTGGGCAAAATAGGAGAACGATTTTCATTTTATGAAAATAAAGGTTAACCATGAAGAGTAGGTTAATGAATCTTTTGACGGGGCCCTAAGGAATGTATTTAACATATTTCTACAAAATATCAGGACAAAAATAACTATATTTAATACATTAGAGCAATCTAACAAACAATAACCAAAAATTGAACAGTGCAAAATAAAAGAACGATCGTCTCTAAATACAATTTTACAAACAAATAACATGGAACAATGGTTAATTTTAGGTTTAGAACAATTAGTATGGAGTACTAAAACCTTTAATTTCAATAACTTTGGCGCAGTGACGATTACACGACATCACAAGTTTCTTACAAATCTGTCGAGTTATTTTTCTTCCATTCCTCTTCAATTTTAGTCCACAGATCCTTTACTGTTGGTGATTGTCGTTCTCTTACATTGTCACCAATAATTTTCCATAAATTTTCAATAGGATTAAGGTCTGGGCTTTGGGCAGGCCACTTCATGACTTCAATATTCTCTTCCGCGAAAATATTCCTTTAGTTTAGTGGCAGGACTGCGTGCCTTTAACCCACATGCATTGAGGCGACGAGAAACTGTATAGCGAGACACTTCTATGTTGCTATAGACCTTCAGTTTTCTAGAAATTCCCGCTGCAGTTTCGAAAGGATCCTTCTGGGCATAGCGTTTCATTATCCTATCAACTCGTACGGTGGTTTTTCAAGGGCGGCCTGCAGATACCGGTGATTCCAGCTGTTTCTTTTCATCATATAGCTTCAAAGCACGAGAAACAATGCTCTTGGATCGGTTTACCTCTCTTGATATGGCAGAAAGAGTCATTCCTGAGGACCTGATCTTAACAATTTCTTTCGCAGCTCAGGAGTAACTTTCACGTGAGGTGCCTTGTTTCTAGATTGGTGTAATCGTAAGAGTGACAGTTCTAGAAGTCATGTACACGAAATTGAATGTTGCCAGATGACCGGGGTAAATGTGAGAATGTCTTAGAGACGATCGTTCTCTTATTTTGCACTGTTCAATTTTTGTTATTATTTGTTAGATTGCTCTAATGTATTAAATATAGTTATGTTTCTCCTGATATTCTGTAGAAATATGTTAAATACATTCATTAAGCCCCATTAAAAGACTCATTAATGAAAATCGTTCTCTTATTTTGCCCGCTACAGTATATGTGTAGGTTTCTTGTCACGCACTTAAGGAAATTAGCGAAACTAGGCCAGGTGGAAGATTTCATAACTAGGCTGCGCTTTGAGGGAGTTTGATAGACCGGGTTGCAGAAGAGAGCCCAAGCATATATTTTTATCTTTGTAACTGACCACTTCTTGTTGTTTTCTAAGTCAAATCAGCTACCAGGCACTTACAATGCACATTCAGTTAAATCTATTGTTGTTAATAGTTTAAAAACAACTATAACCAATAGTTTGAAAATGACTCATGAGAGTCATTGCATGATGTATGAGTTGCACAAATGTTCATATGTTGGGAAGTTCTTCATCACCCTGCATACTCTCCAGATACTGCACCATCAGATTTTCACTTATTCTTTCTTTTGAGCATTTCTTCATAAATGTTCACGAGGCTGAAGTGGAGTTTAAATTATTCCTTCATTTCTTTCAAAGATCTTACATTTTGTGAATGGGAATTAAAAGCTCTCAAGTAGATGGACAAAAGTTATACCTAAAGATGAGGAGTATTTTGTTGAGCAATAAAGATATGTCAGCAATATTTCTTTTAATTATCATTCCTAACAATAATCGAGACAGGACTTTCCGGTACCCCGATTACTTGTTGGTGTAACATGCTACGTTATCTGCTCGACAATGGCATTGAACTCTTTGAGGTGCTGTAAGTGTGTTTCGGAACGAGTTCACAGATCATTCGTTTCAGCATGGATAATGATGTGATCTGTGGGTTTGCAACGAAGGTCCTGCTGAAAACCAGTGTGACGTCAGAAATAGAAGCTTTAGGTCTGCAGATGACTTTTCGATCCATACAGTCCCTTTTGAATGCACAATTCTGCCCTCTTGTTATTTTATCTCCTATAAGAAAGATATCAGGCTTTTCTAAGCCAGGAATAGGAGCACGATTGCGTGCCTGTCCTTAGCATGGAAGCTGAGCAATAGTGTCTGACTTCTAATGGTAAGCAACATGTAAGACGATATAAAAAATTATATATATATATAAATCAATTATTGCTAGAAGTGATTAGCGTTTGTAGAAGCAGTCCAACCGCTGGCAATAAAGTTTATTTGTAACATTTTTATCAAGAAAGTTCCTTTGCACCCTTGGTGATTCGCTGCCCCTGAGACTTCAACTCTGACTGACCCTGCCCTCAACAAGAGCTAAATAGAGCAAAAACAAAAAAAAATCTGAACCTGTAACACAGCAAAATCCCTCGCCATAACAGTTGAAGAACCACTGCATGGCGCCTGAACAGTGATATTTGAGTCATTGGACACCTACACATTAGGAACATCCGCTGTAAGCTATATAGCAAATCCAAGTTTAACCGCACAGCTCCCACTCAGTTCCTGTCAACAGCAACACTTGCAAGGTAGCGCAAGCACCACTCTAGTCAACGCATCCATCCGGCTAGACAATTATTGTTCTGGCCTCTCCAGCAGCTCAGGTTCGCTTAAGTGCATACAGGAGCGTTTCTTGCATTAAGGAAAGGATGAGAAATCTTGGCAGGGAGGACTGTAGGCCCAGGCTCGGTCAATTATCCTGACGTTATTGAATCAAAGCCAAGCAAACCCTGCTTCAGTTGAGTCGTGCTGGGACCGAAGCGGACCACGACTGCCACTCTCGAGAACTTTTTTTTACAAGAGTATGGGAATTCGTTCTCAACCTGAGACACTGAAAAACACGGTTGTAAAATAACTGAAATTTTAAGGCTATATGTGATACTGCGTTATATGGCAAACACTGAAAGCATTAGGTATTGATATATCTCACGATACTGCTCACATACTACACTACAGTATTGCGTGTAGGATGTGTTGCAGCACAGAAAAACGTGTGCTGCCCGGCAGCATTGCGTGTTGGGTGAATTAGTCTACCGAAGGCCTCCGTCTCGCCATTAACGGACCTGCTCTAATTTTCCAGGGGCTGTGATCGAAGGGCTTAATTACCAGCATCTCTTGCATGTAATCAGCCCATAATTTGCCCTTTCACGCCTCAAAGAAAGAGTTCCATAAAATTATGGAATGAAAAGTCTCGTATTTCCTAAATATTATCCATTATATAGAACTGTATGATCTGTAATAAGTGTTGAGTATTAGGGGAACTGGGTAAACCCTGCCACGACGCCCGGTATATCCAAAGTGGTTTTGTTTATCATAAGTTGCTGATCTCTCAGAAAATTCTGATTGCATGAGAAAGGCCAAAAGGGTTAGGGAACAGAGTATTTGTAAGTTAATTTTTCTATCTTCCACAAAAAAGTACATACTTGTTAAACTTTAGTAATTTTTTTTTTTTTACTCTGCATCACATGGTGATCGCTCTTCGTTAACAAATTAGGGGAATGTCAGAAGAAGTAGAGCACCGTTGCTTTGAAGAACCTCACGATTTACCAAAGCAGTGATGAGATTATTATTAAGATACAACAGATTGGAGGCATAGGCACGGAAAAAACTCCATAAGGTTACTATTCTCCACGCAACCAGCCCAGCAAGAGTAGAAAGAAATAGTGAGAATCTAAGATAACAGAATCGCTCTGTTTACAAAGCGCTTAAAGCTACCAATACCAGCACCAACAAAGGCAGAGCCTTCAAGATTTTTCCAAATATCTATACAGAATGGAACAAATATACGTGAATACTGGGCTGTACGACATCGCACCGGTTCCAGGATAAACTCATGAAGGGCAAAAATACGCTGAGTAAGCCGCTNAGCGCTTAAAGCTACCAATGCCAGCACCAACAAAGGCAGAGCCTTCAAGATTTTTCCAAATATCTATACAGAATGGAACAAATATACGTGAATACTGGGCTGTACGACATCGCACCGGTTCCAGGATAAACTCATGAAGGGCAAAACTACGCTGAGTATGCCGCTCCTGTAAAAATAGTTCCGGAAGAAAAACTATCAGTGGATGAGTACGGGAATTATATATCTTATAGAAAAGCAAACTCCACCAACTCTGCGAAGATACGCCAGATCACAAGGCACAACGCCATCCGGCATAAACGCAGATCCACGAACCACTCTGTCAAGCAAACTCAGATGACAGTCAGCACCAGATCCCCAGACTAAGGAGCAGTATTTCAAAAAAGGGAGGACATCTATCTATATTATACTAAAAGTCTGTGAACCGTGCTTGTTTATTTACTTGTGTCTTGCTTCTTTGCACACAGTTTTTCGCATTAGGATATGAAGAAATTCTAACGTTGAAGCTCAAATTCGGCTGTGTCCGTGATACTCAAAATAAGCCTATGCTCGGCTGTACGAATGTGTACGTTCAACTTAAGGGTGATGCGGGAACTATGACTGGATTACGTCACACATATTGTTTTTCCTGTTTGCTTTTTACCCATGCTCTAATTGCTTTAAACAATCACTACAAATTTAATCATTTTGCACCCGTTCAAAGTAAACCTGTATAACAGTTAACCATTTTGCAATACTACTTAAACAGTAACGATATGCAGAACGTTTAAACAGTTTAAGCGTTTTGCATAAGTGCTTAAGTCTAAGAGTGACTTGAATTAAAGTTGAGTCATGCATCCATGCTAGGCCTGCAGCTCATAACGGTCAGGAGTTTTGAATTTCAGACCGTACAGTTTAAACGTTTTGCAAAACTATTCAAGTAGTTTTGCAAAATGGTTAACTGCAACACAGGTTTGGTTTAAACGGATGGAAAATGCTTTAATTTGTAGTGATTTTTTAAAGTAATTAGAGCAGTGGTAAAATACAAATGGGAAAAACAGTACGTTGCCCTTGCTTAGAGGCAGGATGTTGAAAATTTCTTTGAGAATCAAAGAAGCTGGTGATGGTGACCAGTACGAGCAGGAGTGGACGGCCGAATGGCACGTGGTCTATTGCTAGCTAAATAATGCCTGTTTTATCAAGGTAAAGATAGTGATGATGACCCAGCCGGTCACGGGCCGTCTTGTAGCAATTAAAGCAGCGACGTTTTAACTTTACCTAACCAAACACCTTCCAAGTACGTCGCATAAGATCAATTTTCCGCGACGCTCGTGAGGCAGGTGAACGGATGTGGCAGTCAAACGTCAACTTGGGATCAAGCCTGATACCTAGCATTACAAGGTCATTAACCACAAAGTTTGGCATGCCATTCAATTAAAATTTTGCCCCGATGCGGACTATTTTGTCAGGTTTCAAATAGTGCAATTCCGTAAGCAGTTTTTTAACATTTTCTTTGAGGCGTTAAGGATAAAAAACTTTAGGTAAAGTTTCGCTTGTTGTACTGGTCTACACGCCCACAAAAATGTATATATATATATATATATATATATATATATATTGCTTCGGTAAATTATAGGAGTGGCATCAAGGCCAAGTTTCATTTTTGTATGTGAACGATAGGAGCTACTATAAAACGAGCACTAAACGCCCGGCAACTGAGTTTCATTTCTTCACAAAAACAAGTATTTCACTTCTGTGCAAGGTAAGATGTGCTGATTTTGGGACAATGAGCACGCCTTCTTTTCTCAGAGGCATGGGAAGTATCTTAACGGAGCAAATAGCCTATTTTCCCTTTACATTAAACTTATGCCATTCTCTACTGAGTAAACGTATTCGGTTCATATTGCCATGTATTACAAAGAAAACATTTTGTTAACAATTTTGCAGCGGAAGATAACTACTTCACACGGTTCCCATTCCCCAGCTCTAAGAGTTTTGAATAATTTGTTGCAACCTTACCGCTGCAACGCAAGACTAAATGTAAAAACGGGCAGAGATAAATGAAACGGTAAATTGGTGCATACATCTATGAAACAAAGTACATGCATTGAAATTGCAAAGAACGATCTTAGCTATAAAAGGACGATTCAGGGTACGGGCTCCTATATCTCTGACAACAAACAACATCTACAGTCGACCTGTATATATCAATAAAAGAACGATACAAAACTGCGACTTTCATCGACCTCTCTCTGCCGCAATGCTGTCCGAACATATTTGCCAGCCGCTGCAATTTGAGTTGCAATGCTAAAAAACTTCGCAAAACTTTCCTAAAGCAACGCGCAAAGTTGCTAAAATGTACGGCAGGTAAGGTAGGTGTGCTGTTGATTTATATATATATATATATTATAGGACTCCATCTACCTAAACACCTCACGACAAAGACCGTTTCAACAAGGAGGAAAGACATATGTGGTAAGCAGAGAAATGAGAGCGTTCCTACAGCGTTCAGCAAGGCTGAAAAGAAGAGGAAGAATGGACAAAACCGTCATCGGTAGGAGTATATAAAAGGAGGAAACCGAAGTAGGTTACAAGGAAAGTTGTTTTAGAGACCTACGTAAGACTATGCAGGTACTATACACACGTGGTCCGCTTTACGAGTGCGAGACTACGTACAAGATGGAATAAGCAAACCGTGTATCGAGGATATGCATAACTACACATTGAGTAGAAAACATGAACTATTGATGTCGCAGCGTAGAAAGCATGGATTGTTGATGTTGCAATATAGAAAACATGGACTGTTGATATCGCAGTGTAGAAAACAGGCGCTATTGATGTCGCTGTGTAGAAAACATGGGATGTTAATGTCTGTGTGTAGAATACATGGAATGTTATGTTAATGTAGGTTTGTAGAAAACATGGACTGTTAATATCGATGTGTAGAAAACATTTACTGTTAATGTCGCTGAGTAAAAAACATTGACTGTTATTGTTACTGTGCAGAAAACATAAACTGTTAATTTTCTAACGAAAATATGGACTCTCACTAGCTGTAGCTGTATAGAAAACTTGGACTGTTATTGCCGTTATAGAGAAATAGGGATATGGAAAATCGCTTTGTAGGAAATATGAACTAAATATCACTGGATCAGGAGTTCAGAAGTAAATCAGGCAACGAACAACAACGATTTACGATATATATTTCCGATTATTTAGAATTTTCCTCTTTTTCTGCTTTGAAGCTGCTGATTTTCAGGATTTTATTAAGCTTGCCTTGAATTCTGCTATGTAGTTGACGTAATGGTAATAGTTGAGAGCCAAGAGAAAATTACGTTGTACTTCCTCACTGGGTATGAGGCAAGGGGACCCCTCAATGGAGAGGGATGTGCCCTGTTTGGCCCATCCGGACGAAGGCCGCCAACGACGACTCCGCAACGACGACACCGCCAGCAATGACTCCCCAGCGACGACTCCGCAGCCCGGATGGGGTCAGCACCACCGCGAAGATGCAGGGCACGTCGGAGCTGCTGCATAAGCTATCCCCCAGCTGGGTTCTGGGCTATCAATGCCTGCCTCTTTGTGCGGAGGAGTCTCTACTACCCAGATCTTTCCGAACTACGCTCTGGCCACTGCTCGGTTTTAGCGGATTTTAAGTTCCGAGTGGAATGGATCGATGATCCCTCCTGTCAACTCTTCGGACTCGACAAACAGTCTGTTCGTCACATCTTTTCGTGTTCTAGTCTCCCCATTGATCCTTCGGTGTGCAGTCTCTGGCTGGACCGGCTTGGTGCTGAGCGTTTCCTCGCTTCTCTTCCTCTCTTCGACTTTCTCCTCCCTCTGTCTAGGCCTCATCCGGAGCCTCTTCCCCAAGTTTGCATTGTAGGACCCTAACGGTGGCAATGAACAACAACAAAGCTGGGTATGTGCCATCGTATTGCCTATTGTCCACGATTTTTAAGACCACTTTCTGACAATGCCAATAACTGTTTAAAAGATTTTTTGTGATTGCTGGCAAAATTTGATCTATTTTCAATATAATGAACTGAAAATATGTTTTTGAACACCGTGCAATTTAATCGAAACAACAAATTGTAGATATTTGTCATTAATTCGTTTTAATTTTCACATTATTACCTGAAATTTCATTTTTAGATACAATATACATCTTAATAAGAGACTGAAAGTGATGGCGGTTTCTACTTGCAGGCGTATGATACTCAAAGATGCCTTGTGAGAGACCAATTATGGCGCAGAAATAGACCTAGGAGCTTCAGATTATCATTCGTTAGTACCCTAATTAAGCAGTTAGAAACAATGCTGTCAGTGGGATGTAGTCGGAGGAAGTAAGCTAACACTTTACCAAAGCAAAGGCATAATAACCCCAGTTTCTTAAACAAATTGTTACTCTCGTTCAGACGTACTTTTCGAAGTATTTCAATTCTCTGTTGCATTGTCTAAAAATCCAAATTTGATGCTATGAAGTTCACTGTGCCCCGATAAATAAATAAATAAACGTCAAGTTGATTCCGAACTCGCACTTTTATCTGGTGCCCATTTTTCTTGCTAACGTTGTTTGCAATTGACAGGCAATAAGCGCCTCCTGCTCAGCTTTGACGGTTTTTGCTCACGGGAATACGGGCTTCGGTTCACACGCTGCCTGTCAATTATTTCTAATACGACAAGCAACGATCCGATCGAACTGAGAGCAAGAAACAAATTGCTTTGGCCACTGTTATGGCTACCAACGCACAGGCCAGGGTATAGATGGGACTGTGACTGCTTCACGTACGAATATCCTCGTATCCACGCGTGAAGATATCCTGGCTACAGATACGGAATGCCATGGACAGGGATATCTCAGCACATATCCAGCCACTGTATCTGGAATGTCATAGGAAGAATATCAATAGCCTCGCTCGGGTATGTTTGAATATCCTGACCCTGTACCCGCAAGATAATAGAAATGACATCATGGGAAGAAACAACAATATCCTAATTTCTGCGAGTCTAAATTACCCTGGCTATATAATGAACAGACTGGAATGTGCTGGCTTGAGACTGAGTACATAGCTTCATTATAGGTCTGGAATATCTTGAGAATTAAATGGAATAATTTGGCTATCATTTGCGCTACTATCTCGTCGTTCCAGCGTTAGCTCTCTAATTCTTCACAGTGCTTGCAATAACTCTTGTTGGTCATAAAATAGAGATTGGGCAATATGATTCTTCACAAAGTAATGCGCCAAGCAAGTGCTGTTTCCCTAACAGATGTTTGTAATATTTGCAATTGAGCGATAAAGATATTTATTGGCATTTGTGTCGGTGTTGTCATTTTAAGAGGCTGTTACAGATTAGCTTTACTCGTGTTTGTTGATTACTTACCCCGTTTGAGACGGATTACCTTTCGTTTTCGTTTGTCTATTAGCTACCCCTTTGAGATGGATTACCTTTCGTTCGTGTTTGTAGATTAGTTACTTCGTTTGAGACAGATTACCTTTCGTTTAATTTGTTGATTAGTTACCTCGTATAAGAGGGATTAGTTTTTGTGCGCACTTGTCAGTTACTTACCTCGTTCGAGATCGACAGATTAACTTTCGTTCGAGTGTGTTTATTCTGTTTAAATTAGATAGCTGGCTATAGGGCAAATAGCCCATTCCCAGAGAGAATCCTAGACTCACACTCCGGCCCTCTGGGTGAGCTGTTGCCATTATGTCAAATTGAAACAGTCGGCTAAGGTTAAGCCACAGACAAGATATACCTAGTGTGATTGGTTGTAGCAGATCCGCGAGAGATGGGAGATGTTAAATTAGCTGGACTATGAGAGATAATTGGTACGAAGCGGCCTTTAAAAAGCTAGGCGTCAACAGTAGATGAGCCCTGGAGGAAAAGCTCGGAGTTGTGCAAGGTGCTGCTCCCAGTGCTTGTTCCAACGTGTTGACTGTGTGCTCCGAGAACATCAGAGGGTAATCTGTTCTAAATATTCCTCGTCAAGTACGGAAAAAACTGCTGGAAGAGCGTGGTATAGAACATAAAGTGACGTAGGAGTTCTCCAATTAATTTGTTAAAGTCGATCTCAGCCAAGGCCATTTGACTTGACTTGTCAAGAACTGTAGACAGGTACTTTGGTTTCGTCTCATTGGGAAGTGTTCCAGGTGTTAGAAAATAACCCAGTTATATTGAGCCGATTGATTATTCCATATTACGGAGTGTGACTAAATTCTTGGACGCCTCACAGGTATTCAATTAAGACTTGGAACCAGAAACTTCAATGAACGATGCGAAGCCAGCATACCTGCCGGAAGTTTCGAAGAAGTCAAGAAGNTATATTGAGCCGATTGATAATTCCATATTACGGAGTGTGACTAAATTCTTGGACGCCTCACAGGTATTCAATTAAGACTTGGAACCAGAAACTTCAATGAACGATGCGAAGCCAGCATACCTGCCGGAAGTTTCGAAGAATTCAAGCTTCGAAAGCTCATTTTCCACAGCCAATTGAACTCGTTCTTTGAATACTTTTCGATTAAATTTGTCAAATTGAACGTATTGATAATCTTTCTTTGAAACGTGTTGATTTGAATAATAAAGTCAACCTCAGTGTCGTTAGAATTTGTCAATGATTAGGTATGACTTGCTGTTGGTATAACTCTGCACTCTCTGTTTCAGTTTTGAGTGACAGGCGGAAAGAGTTAAAAAGCAGAGACTTTCTTATCTAGAAAGTTACACAGAAGCACAGGCTTCGACACTTTGAATTGAGTTTCAGGTGTTGGTTCCCAATCTGTTACCCTTGAGCCTTTCAAAAACTCAATCTTGATTCATAAAATAGCATTTTCAGCCGGTTAAACGCAATCGGGTTGCTTTAACACTTGCAACGTAATTCAAAGTGGTAGAGCCAGATCTGCCTAAAGTACCGAACAATTTAAGCATCTAAGTGTTAATTTCTTAGGCCTATTTTAACGCACTCTTAACTTCGACGTTCTTGGTGAGTCACAATTTACTTCCGTGTATTTTTACCTTCGCCAAGGAGGTTATGTTTTCGTCGTGTTTGTCTGTCTGTCACCAACATAACTCAAAAAGTTATGAACCGATTTGGATGAAATTTACAGGGATTGTTAGGTTTGTTAGGAGGAACAGATGATTAACTTTTGGTGAAGATATGTCCATTTGTTTGTTTGTTTGTCTGCCTCATTTTTCTCAATGCCATAACTCAAAAAGTTATGAATGGATTTTGATGAAATTAACATGAGTTGTTAGGTGTATAACAAAAAAGTAAATGACCAAACTTTGGTAATGATCCGTTTGTTTGTTCGTTCGTTTGTCACTGTTTTTAATTTTATGCTTTTTAGCACAATAACTCAAAAAATAATGGATGGATCTTTATGAAATTTATAGGAGTTGTCCGTGATGTTAAAAGACATAAATGATTCAATTTTGGTGCAGATCGGTTTGTTCGTTTGTATGTTTGACTCATGTTTGTCATTACGTTTGTTAACAGTATAACTCAAAACGTTATGAACGAATCTTCAAGAAAATTGCACAAGCTTTTATTACTATCAAAAGGCACAAATGATTAGATTTTGGAGTATATACAAAGAAAATTATGGTTTCAGAGCCAACTTGAATTTTTTGCTACCGTTGCCTCACTTGGCGGAGGTATGCGCTCTCAGTGTGCTCTATTTGACTATATTATCCTTCTATTATAAGGTCATCTTACACAGCCAATTGTGAAAGAAGCGCTGCAAATAAGGGTTGAATTGAATCAATATTGGTACTTGTTATTCAGTAACTGTTTCATTCGCACTTATTCAAGCGCTATTTTCTTCCTTTTATAAAGCATTCCTCCAGTCAATTGGTTCGAAACGCTGCAAATAAGGCTCAAGGGCTATAAAGATCACAAATTACTGCTTTCAATGTTCTGGGCCCACAGGCAGGTATCTACAACGCATAACGACCATAATACGCCTTAAACAGGCATCTTATTATCGGCGCCTGCTCGCTACAGGCTTATAATTCCGAACGATCAAGAGCTTCCTTCATCCTGGCTCTTGCGCACGCGAATATTCTGGGATGCTTTAGGAATAGACTGGAATGCCCTGGCTTTTCTAAGCCCTGATATTCTGGTATGCCATATGAATAGAGTGGATTATTCTGGGTTGTATACAAGCAAATATTCCGGGAGGCCATTCGCAAGGACTTGAATATGGTGGCATCTACATACGCGAATACTTTGGGATGCTCCCGGAATAGGATGGAATACCCTGGCTTTTTCACGTTCAAAAATTCTGGGGTGTCATGACAATAGGCAAGAACACGCAAGTGTCTTCATATTGCATGCAAGGAGCCAATATTTCCTTGGCACAATATTAAAATCCTATCACTCGTGACTTAGTTCTTCAACCACAGTTCTGGCTACAGCTCGTATAGGTACGTTCGCCTGTCCTAGCTGCATGTGTCACTGGGGAGCCGCTCCACCATGGAGCTCCGTATAGGTTACTTTAGACTCATTTAAGGAAGCTTGTCATCCTTTTCGCGTCAATTTTACTTTCTTCTTTTCGTCTTTCTCTCGCTCACCGGCAGCCTTTTCTGCTCCGTCACTTCTCTCCCAGCTTCCGGTGCCCATCCCGATTGGCAGTTTTTGGGCGATTATCATCCGATGCTGACCCCACAGACATCGGATTAGAACCAATGATTTTAACGCGTGGGCTGATCCTTGGCCCTTGAGTTCCTTATAGTTCTACTCCCTACATATCCCTTCCTCACCCTTTCTTGAAATGCATCGAGGAACGTGTTCAAAGAGTCCCGGCAGTGTACCGGGATGCGCACTGGTTACGGAACAGTTTGCGCAGTGCACTGTATTTATTGTTGTTACGAGGTAGGCGATTAAACCAATTTGACAATAATAATTTTGCTTATTGGGTTCTGTTTAAAGGTCACTGCCATAATGACTAAATTTATTTATTCATCACATTGAAGACCACGCCACGGAATTATTCGGCTCTAATTACAGTGCTGCCGTTGTGAGCATCCACTTCACGTAAGTATTTCAGTCTAAGTTGTTCACTAATGTTCTGGCAATAAATCTGCTGATAGCAATGCGAAATTACAGCCTACCAACGGTAAAAGTTCTAACGATATCCAATGGAAGCAACTACACTTCATCGATTTCATTTGACACCTGGAAGAGCTCTGGACAACTTCCACTTAAATAATGAACCCGCATACTAAAGAGCCAAAGTCACGCCAGCTGCTATTGACAAATTGCTTCGATGTTTCACTCACGAGCCATTCTGGATCATTTGGTAATGAGCTGCGCATCGAAATAGAACAGACCAGTCTGTAAAAAATGCTTAGTGTTCTTGTCCCTCAACCTATTGGCGGCGATAGTGGTGCTTACCACTGTTTACGTTGGTGAAGTGCGTTTGGCTTCCTTATGACTCAACCTATTGACGACTGTACTGATGACAAAAATTTGCTGGTTCTTTTATGTGAAATACGTTTGTGTTTTCTTTCGACTCAACTAGCTGACGGCTGCACTGACGCTGATGGTAATTTGTCTGTTTCTTTCATGTGAAATACGTTTGTTTTTCTTGCTACTCAACTAGCTTACAACGGTACTTATGATGGAAATAATTTGCCAGAATATAAAACAGGAAATACGGTTGGCTTTCTTACTGTTCAACCCTCTTGGTGGCGAGATGACAGTATCTCTTCATCGAACACTGGAAAGCCGGGTTTGAGTCTTGGATACTGACAGCACTGACGACGGATTTACACTGAGTGGAACACTCCGACACCAAGAGGCGAGGGGAAGTACGGCGAGACATTCTCAAACTGACTCTCACCACTGACTACTTTTCCTGCTCTTCACACTGCCATGCCTTCATAATTCTAGAATTAAGACAAAAGCAAAAAATCTCGTTAGGTGTCTCCACTGTACGTGAGATAATAACTGATCATTACTATTATTTTTCATTGACGACTTCACTGATACTGACGACAGTTTACTAGGACCTGAAAAGACACACGTCTACGCCCCTGGGTTCACCCTACTGATGGCGACCGGGGCGTCATTACTGCTGTCACTGCATTCGTCCACCAGGGGGCCAAACGGAGCTCAACCCCGCGCAATTTGTTTGCTTCTTTTGGGCAAAATATGCTTGGTTTTCTAATCACTTAACGTATTGACGATGCTTATTGATATTTAAGACATATTTTTTTTAAATTCAAGTGCTTCCTACACTCAACATAAAAACGTCGGTACAGCTGCCTAGGATCGTTTTCTTGCTTCCTTTTTTTTGTAATATACGCTTGAGTTTCTAACAACTTACTAGTAAACATCAGTAAATGTTGTTACAGCTCACTGTAGCGAAACGAAGAGGTCACTGTAGTGATAACGGTTTGGTGCTTACCTGTGTGACTAGTGCTTCCTCTCCGCTCAATATACTGAGCGGCTGTTGTTGACAACGGCTGTCTTGTGCTGAGCTGAAAATTTAGCATTTTCTATCCTTTGTTATTTCCTGTTTCCGATTATTGTGGCCATTTTCTACTCTTGCGCCCAGTTTTTAACATAAGTAAGGAAGTAAGTAAGTCTTTGTTAACGATGTTGCTACAGTAAGTTGTTGATTGTGTTTGGGTGCCTGCAGATATGACTGTCAAGTTTTTACGGCACAAACTTACTCTTAGCCTGGTAGTTATTGTTCACTGGCTAAAATGATCTATCTGTGTTCTACGTTTGAAGCACATTCAACAGCTGGTCGCCGAAACTGGTGAGTCTTTCAATCAACGGCAGGTGTTAAAGTGGATCGCCACTGTAACTTGACTCTGAATGTTTTCTGCATTTTCCGAATGATTATTGTCCACATATTGTCTCTGTTCTTATTTTTTTTTTGTTAGCTATACATTTGTATACTTCTTTTGAGGAGTAGAGTTTGTGTTGAGGCATTTCAGACAGACAAATCTGAATAGGTTATTGGTTATTAATTTGCTGAAACGCTGGCTGCGAATTTCATCATTATGTAGCAAGAGCACGGTACCTGCACGCACAAGAACCACGTTCTACGGTGCAAAAGTTATCTAAGTCGTTATAAGCTATTGTTCACTGATAAAAGTATATAATTTAATGGGCAACATTAATTTCAGTCGTCTACTTCTTGAAAAAAAAAAGACTTATTGAATGCTGCAAGTACAAGCAGCTGTTGAATTAGATGAGAGGTACATAACGTACTAGGAAACATTTTCCGCACTTTTCATTCAAATCACTCAGAGTATCTACAATAATTACAGTCGGTTTTAGCATAAGCAGAAGCCGCATTGGGAGTAAAAACTGTGCTTGTCAGTGTGTCTGTATTTTTACTGTCCGGAGGGACGGTGAATGCAATCATGGTAAAGTCATATCGACCGCATAACATAGCAAATCTAGCACGGAAATCCACACAGAATGGTCCGTGCTGCAGATAGATTGCCCATCAGTAAAGGTTCTTGTCGGAGCCATGGCATCTGAGACGGAAGGCTCATATCAAAACTGCGACCCTCCAAGTGTCCCAAATTCTGGTTAGGTCGGTGCCCTTGCAGTTCGATGTGAATCGTGAAAACACTTACTCAGCTTGCTGAACATTTACACCCACCAGGCGGATAGGCGAACGGTAGACCTTCAGCTTGCAACGAACGCAATACTCGATCTGGTACTCGGGCACTGCTGAAGGATAAGAGCAGTAAAACACATAAAAAAATGTTCAGAAAATAAGACAGTGTCAGAGTTAATATACAGGAAGTCCTAGATATATAGACCAAGGTTCCGTGCAGAAATGAGGAGGACCAGATCAAGTCCGGTCTAGTACAAACAAGTACCGGTGCCTGAGGCCCTGCGTGTTGCAATCAAACTGCCGGTGTCATGGTGCTACTCCACATCCGATGTGATTCAGGTTAGGTACCACCGACGACAACCACAACATTTATACAGCTCTAGCTTAGTATAAAACCCTATTTGTTTACAAACATTGTCTTTGCTTGCCAGCATTGCGATCAATTGAAGCACGAAAGTGGAGGGCATATCCCATGGCTGATGTAAGTTTTGCCTCCTTCTGTTTTTTCCCATTTTTATCCTAAAAACGAAAAAAACAGACAGATTACAGCTCTGCCAGCAATGTTAAAAAGAGAGGTTTTTGCTTATTCCGCTGAGATTGCGTCGTATTCACCCCATATTTCTGAGTGAAACGGTGCTACACCGGGGCCCGGAGCAACACGCTTTAAACTTTCACTACAACGCTCCTCTATCCGTACTCTCTGATCGCTGAGAGAATGAAAGAAAACTAGTAGCTTTGATGGAATACCACAATATTTTTATTGATTCTCAAATTACTAATCTGAAAAAAAGAATCTCTTAGTGATAACAAACGTTGCATGTCATCACAGACAGCGTTTAATTTATTTTTATGCAAATTTAATAAACTGAGTCAGATAAAGGGTACGTTTGGCCATAGTGCGCCTTGGAAGTTGGCACTTGTGCTGCAGGAAAAAATGAGACAATTCAAAACCATGGTCGCAAGGTAGCCAAATCAAGTACCTGGAACATAACGTTTTCGGACCAAAGCGAAACCAGTATAAAACAAGCCCGGCCTAAAACGAGGACTTCATATACCGTACGTATCAATGGGATCGAGCTAGAATCTCTCTGAGTTTACCCAGATAATTTTTATTGGGTAGAAAAGTTAATAATAGAATTTAACTCATTACATTTTTTCAATTTATAAGATATAACATTCAAGCTTTAGACAACCGCCGAACCGATGTAATCAGACTATACTGTGAAAGGGTTAACCACAGCTGAGAGGCACCACAGCCTAGTGTTGTAACTTAAGAGGCAACCTCAGGTCTTGAGCTCCACGGGCCACGTAATGTGACCTCAAGCTCTGAAGCGGAAAGGCTAAACCCCAATGTTCTAACCTTCCCTGCAACCTCTTCCTTGCAACCTTTTGTAAAAAAAACACAACCCAATATTCCCTAAGAGCATTATCAGCTGCCCCAGTAGCTGAAATCGTAAAACTGTTTTAAGGCAGCCAAATATTCTGCCATCATTGCAACTTTCCTAGTAACGTCAAGTCTCCAACGCAGCTTCACAGACCCCACCCCAATGTCGTGCCATCCTAAACCCCTCAAGCAATACAACTTTCGAGTTGCCCAAGGCTACCTCGTTTCCTTAGAAATCGATAGTGGGAAGTTTTTCCTGACTCTCCTTTATATCAAGAATTGCTCTAGAGAAATTTCTCTGGACTTGAAAAATTCTCGCTATATTTCTGGAAAAGAACCGTTACTCCCTCAGCTCTCCCTTGATTGCAGATGGGAGCATTGCGAGCGAGCTCTGTGAGAGTGAAATGGAATATTACCAGTTGGATTTGAAGCAGTTCTTATGGAACTGATACCAAATTCTGTCCATATCGCTGTTGCAGATACCGAAATTTCTTGTTTTCTGCTGGTCTCGTCCACCCGCGCCGTTAGTTCTACTGCAAACCTTAGAATATTTTGATTTCTAAGAATCTCTTTCTCTCGCCTTTCTCTGCTGCAACTCTCAGAACTGTTCGAGGAATATGGTTCTTCGTTCATTTTTGTTGCAAGTTTTTAGTTCCTTTCTATGTTCCCGATTGTCCTTCTTTTCTCTGCTGCAAGTCTCATAACTGCCTTTTATATCACCGATTATCATTCGTTTCTCTACTATTGGTCGCTCAACTGCTTTCTATGGCTCCGATTATCACTCCTTGCTCTGCTACAACTCTCACAACTGCTTTCTAAGCATCTGATGCTCGCTGACGCCCGTATCTCTGCTGCAGGACCTCCTTGGAATAAAATGCCGATATTACGAAGCACGATTATAGGGCGCGACTCAATGGCACTCAAAAGGTGACGGTAAGCGCTCAATATTGGCAGACAGTCGGCCAGGTAATGGCCTGACGCCGCGTATTTCAGTGACACCAAATTACACTGAGCACGCATCGCCGGCGGGGGGCAACTTTGGCATCTATAGTTTATGTTGCTATCGCTGGCCCGCGATTGGAGTTATGACAGACGCGAGATTGCCTTGTATCACTGCACGAGGTAGTCAATGTGTGGTTTTTGACCAAGTAAAGTAGATAGAAGAGCGTAAAATAAAGCGGCTGTGAGTTTCCAGGCTTGGAGTAGCGCACTGCAGCTCCATATGAAACTGCCTAATATTGTATGGCATTTGCGGCACTGAGTGGCTTTAAATATGTGTGATGCAGAACAACTATAGATGTTCATGGTAATGAGGTACTCGAAATATGCATAGCACTAGGAAAATATAAATTTGCTTGTCACTGAATGACTATAAATATGCGTGATACTGACCAACTCTAAAAATGCGTGTTACTGTACAGCTATCAAACTCCTTCAACGTTTGATGCTTAGCTTGAGTAGCCAGTGAAGCTTTTACAGCAGGGAAAATAGTTTCTATTAGTAACCCATTTATGCCAGACAAGTAACTATTCGCAACGCAGTAAGGAAAATCTGATTTAAAAATATGCTTTTACCGCTTCAGGAAACTTATGCCTTAATTCTATTAGTAAGTTCACCATCATTTTCCATGTTTATGAAATTTTTCACTGAAGTTCATGTAATTTTTATACTTCGATGAATATTGCCTTTTCTTATAATAGTTTTATTTTTCTATAGCGTTGCCAACATTTATTAACCAACTGTGTACCAATAGACCCTGGCATCATTAGTGACGGCTAGGTACACTACAACCTACAAAGAGACGCGTGCTTCATAAACAATGCTTCGAGCAATGTTATTCCTTCCACAATCCGACGTGTAATTTTGTCCCTACCGAGTCTGTTAAATCCTCATACTGTTCCCGCATTACTCTGTCATCCACCTGAGGGGGCAGCAGAAGCCAGAACAACAGCCCGTATTGTTGCTCTATCACTTTGTCATCCACCTGAAGGAGCAGCAGAAGCCAGAACAACAGCCCGTATTGTTTCTCTATCACTTTGCCATCCACCTGAAGGAGCAGCAGAAGCCAGAACAACAGCCCGTATTGTTTCTCTATCACTTTGCCATCCACCTGAAGGAGCAGCAGAAGCCAGAACAAACCTCCCCTTTCCTGATTAAGCCAAACAAGTTTGCCGACTGGAAATTATGAACTTATCCTTGAAATTGTTGATGTGAAAATATCGGCGATGGTTCATGGGTTTGCCTTGTGTGAAGTTGGGAGCTAAAAGGGCTCTAACAACTTCACAACTTCGCTCCGTATAAAGTGGAACTTCCTGAATAATGATGCGAGCAAAGTTAGGCGAATTCTCCATAGTGTTGCTGGAAGCAGTCCATGCCTAAGTCCGGGATAATTGTATTGCCGTAGGAGTGGTAGCTGCAAATGGCACGACCGGAGCCAGTTGTCCTGATTCAACAAAATTTGTTCCTGAGCAGTTGCAGCTGCTCGTACGTAGTAAAAGGTGAGGTGCGGTAATTACACAAGTCACTGACTTTCTGGAGGTAATGGGAATTGATGTGATGGCAACTTAGCTATTAAAAAAATAATACAGTCTAGCTGTTACTTTTCAAAATTTCACAGAACAAAAGCATTGCTCTTCAGTGGCGCCCTCCGACCCATGTCATACATGCGAAATCGTGAAAATATGTTCCAATCAGCCAGCAGATTTTCTACCTATGAACTTCGAGCAGTAGCAGCTCAATTTTATGCTCTGCTCTTACTCCTGTTGTTTCCCTTCCGAAATCATATCAAATATACCCTCATTTTCCCCCACCTAATACTGGAGGCGAAACGCACTAAAGGACGGATGGATGCACCTAAGTACGCATGGACGGAATCGCAAGCAGAATAATAAAAAATATATAATAAACTCCATTTTGTATTTATATGTTTATCTATATATATAATTATGAAAGTCAGATAATTTTGCGTGTTAACTTGTTCGTATGTAACTGTTCACGGTCTTCGCCATAAGATAGAAAGAAATTCGAGGGTCGATAATAAGAATACATCACTTGGAGATTGGAGATGCACCTGAGCTCGGTGGCCTTTCCACGGTGCTTAGTGAGGCTCCTACCTCACGAGCTCAGTTCTCGTAGTCCCATCAGGTACATGAGACACTGTTCAGTGGTCTGGACCATCACATCAGCCACTTATTCAAGCACAAGCAAGTTCGCCAATCTTACTGGCAACACATTTGTTCAGAAGTCAGGACAACACGGACACCTAAGGCGCGTCGTATCTTAGATGCCGATTGCTATATACGTCAAGTGCACTAAACGAGCGAAATTCTGAAATTTCAGTATGAGAAGATTGAATAGAAACAGTCTACTGTTTTTCAAGTTGAAAGGAATATCAACGTGTATCTATTCTTTGGCAGTACTTCCATTTAAGTAAAAATGTTCGTCTCTCTGTATTTTGGTGCTTTAAAATCTGACATAACCTACTCCAAATCCACGAATCGAGGAGAAGAAAATGGAATACTTAGGAAAAGTTTTTTTTTACCCAACGGGTCAAGGGCACCCGAGTATAATTGCGAAACTTCGATAATGTTGCTCGATTTCTTGTTTGCATGTTTGTATATCCCCGTGCACAGAATCTTCTCTATAAGATCGGAAAAATTTTAAGCATTGAAGATTTAATGAGACTATAGCAATGAGAGTGCAATGAGGAGGGAGGGGGTCCGCCTGAGCACGGCTGCAGAAACGTGCACATGCGTTAAACGTAGAAGTGATACTCGAAATTCGGCTGGACCACGCCATATGTATCTGGAACGTCTCGTGGCCTAATACCATTACCCGCGGTATGAGCAAATTTCATCGCCGTCATATTTGATTGCCGGCTAATCCTAGTTTTTGACATGGGTAACATCGAGGGTAACCCACCAGACTCCATGCAAAATTATGAACATTGCTCAATTCCTTCTACCTCTTTTTGGGTGGACAGACAAATATATATATATATATCCTTAACTCCTCAACGAAAACATTATCATCGCTCTCACTTCGTTCGCGGGTGATAAATATATTTATCCTTGTTTACAGGCAGAGCGTTGGATATTCCTTTGAGAAGCAGTGAAGATGGAAGTGGTGCCCAACAGTTCACAAGCAGTGTAGTATATTTATATGTTTGGATCTCTCGTGCTACGCTCTTAACGACATAGGCGAAAAAATAGGTCAGGCTGCAGATTTTTTTTTGTAATTATATGAGTTTTCATGGAGATAAATGAGCGAAAATTAAACCAGGTGCAGAACATGGCCAAAGTGGAATCCTTAATCTAATAATTGAATGCACATCTTGCTCAGCCAACGCTGAAATCGGAATAGTGAAAATATTTGTAGTTTCTCTTAGCATTGCCACTGAATATAATTTTACTACTTTCTCCATGCATCAAAACTGTATTTACTCTCAGTTCTCGATATAAAATATCAGTAGATGATCAACGAAACACATTCCAAGCCATTTATCACGAGCAGTAGACGCAACAATTCGTTTTTCTAGCTTGTTTTCTTCTTTTGACGAAGCAGTTTTCGCCTAAGCGCAAAAATTTCTATGCACTGAAGTTGCGTCATGCCGCATGTAGGATACAGAGCGAGGAATTTCATCAAATTCAGCGATCCATCACTGTTTGCTAATGTAAGTACATTTTTTTATTATCTAAGGTAAGGATCGAGCGACTGTGTTGCTTGGATGAATTGAAACAGAAAGTACTTATCTCTTATGACAATAATTATTTAAGTGCGCTATTGTAGCGTATCCATCAGACGCAGAAAGAAAGTGCAATCAGTGAAGAAGGGTCATCACAAAATCTTCACTGTCATTTTTGACAGCGAGCTCTTGGTCTTAGTTCTGCTGAGCCTCACATTCCTACATTTCCGTGAGAAGAAATAGTTTCCTATTAACACGAATTATATATCCGGCGGGTGTACACCAGGGAACGATTTTGCACAATATCTAATACAATACATGCCTGAAGAGAACTCATGCCAACCGTCATTAGCGGGTCAAGGTTTTCGCAGTCCGATGCAGCGAAGAGAAACCTAGCTGTAGAGTGAACAGCATCGGACTCTGTTACTCTCTGCAGTGTGTGTCCGCGCCTAATTCCTATTCATCAGTCCAGGAAAGTGAGTTAGCTAAGTGTCACTTCTTCCGTTGCGGATACATGTAGGTCATGCTGCGCTCAGGGCACGGCTTGTCTGAGCAAGCAGTGTACTGGCAGGCTGGGAGTTTCCACAAAGTCTGTTTTTTTTTTCAGGTTTGATCCAAGTACGATTCTCTCAATCTAATTCCTGGAAAATGCATACAAATTTCCAAAGGTTCAGCCTTGCATAAGAGCTTCCAGGTGTGTAATGCCATGAGAGTTAAAGGATTATCAGTAGTATGCCCTATTATTTTTCAAAGATCTTTTAACAATTTCCAAATAATACTATGCACGCAACCTGAGGCATGCCGTAGGGTGATGACCGCCAAAACTTACAGTAAATAATGTGCACTGTCAAACTTTTTTCAGCTTGGGGTCTTGCTGCTGCTATATGAAGGCTACCAGACACTTCGCCAGTTGGTTGATCTTCAGTTTATGACATATGTAGATAGAAGTGAGCTCGGCAGATTCTACTTAGGCAAAGCATCACTATTTTCTTTACCACAGCGCTACAAAATCACTGTAAACAAAAGTACATACCGTTCACAACGTAATGAAGCTTCCGTAAGCTATCTATCTGACCTCAGGGTTACGCTCGATATGCACGGTGAATGCTTTCAACTCCAGCCACAACGCTTCTATTTTAGTGCAGAAGATTGAGAGCAATAATTCAGCTCAGAGAGACAAGTGTGCAGAAACATGAAAAACCAATAATAGATTTCATTCTGTATAGTGTCCAATTTCCTTCTTTGAAGCAGCTATGAATTAACACAGAAGAAGTATTATTTTCCTTCTGCTATTATAGTAATAGTAATAATTTCCTTGCATGGTGTCTCCACAGATCAACGATGAAGTGTTTGAAGCAACAGCAACTGGACGCATTACTTCTCTTCTCGCCAGAGATTCCACCTTCAGTGGGCACTAATGGAGTAGAATATCAACTATTAATGGTCCTGCGAAAGCCTTTTATTTAACTGCATGGCCGAGGCCAGCCAACCAAGAGCGCTTGGCAAAAAAAAAAAAAAAAAGAAGCGAAGAAAGAACTCGCCTAACAATTTTAATGCCTTGCATCCGCAAAAAAACAGCTCCGCATTAATTTTTGATGACCTGGAAAGCCTTGCCTTCTCTTTTCTAACTGATGCAAAACTTCACCGGGAAATTACGTGTACTTACGAGGGCTTGATGCAGGTATATATATAAAGAATTAATTGGAAGTCAGGAAGAATTTGTGGTGCAGTAGGGTATTGTATTATTAAGCAGTATAACTGATGCTCAAGAGAAAACAAAAGTAGTTAGCTTTGTAATAGACTGCGATAAATATTCCCTATGGTTGCATGTTAATTAACAGGAAGTACATGCAACTATCATGGTCTGGCTTACTTGATTGTTTATTTATTTTCTTTTATCCGTTGCGTACGTATATCAATATTTGCTAATGTGCTCCCAGTTTACTGCTAACCCAATTGAAGACGAACGTTATGAATGACGCCATGGACCTCATAATACTTGACTATCTGACCACTCCTTCCAAATGGGCTTGACGGCAAATTGATAAAATATCAATGAAATCTTCTCCATCCACCATAGCCGCCTGAAACATAAACTCAGCCATTCGTGGAGACGCAGAGATATACATCATCTATTGAAATGAAACACACACATGAGCAGTGGCCAGTGGTAAGTTACATACTTTATATCAGCCAAATTTAGGTTCTTCTGGTGTCCTACAATTTCATCATCGCTGTCCACCGTTGACAGCGAGATACGAAATTGCATTTGTTTCTGGTAAACGCATTTCTTGCATTACCAGGGACAGTTTACTTTTTGCTTGAGGTCGCTATGTGGACTGGAAAAGACATCATCGAGGCTGTATCAATTTACCCACTTGGTATTTTGAGTGGGCAATCAACGATTGTATAGTCAATAAAGTAGGCCCTCCAGCACCGAATGTCAATGTCTACTTTGCATCATCCATTTTTAATGCTTATTGATTACTTTAGTAATCTCATCTTGATGTTAACCATTGAAGACCAACGTACTACATTTGAAAGGTAATTTTGTGATTTTTCCCAATTCCAGACTCTAATTTAGAGAGTAATTCGTATAAATACAGTTATTGTGATGGTTACCATAATCAGTAGTAACAACATAACACTTCAAGAAAAAATTTCGAAGTTTTAATTATTTTCCTTAGCCCTCAAGTGATCGCTTATTAGTCAATTATTGTAGGGTTAACCCTATTTTAATAGCGTAGACTATGACACACACTCCCTTAAGAATTAACGCATTTACTCGAGAAACAGAGTGGCAACTTTCTATAAATTTCGGCATTTCAAAAGATATTTTGACCGATCATGCAGCTGATAGAGAGGCGATCGGTGGTATTTTCAACTTGCCAATATGCATTATGTTTCTGACGTCGAATATTTACCTTCGCCAAAGAGGCTATGCTTTAGTCGTGTTTGTTTTCTCTCTGTGTGTTTTTCTGTCCCCAAGATAACTCACGAAGTTATGAACGGATCATTACAAAATTTACAGGGATTGTTAGGCATGTTAACAGTAACAGATATTCAACTTTTGGTAAAAATCCGTCCATCTGTTTATTTGTATGTCTGCCTATTTTTTTCTTAGTACCATAAAACAAAAAGTTATAGACAGATTTTCATTAAATTTGCATGTGTTGTTAAGTAACGACGAGTAAATGACCAAATTTTTGTAACGATCTGTTCGTTCGTTGTTTGTTGCTGGGTTTGATTTTATGCCTGTTAGCACAATAACTCAAGAAGTAATAAATTGATCTTTGTGAAATTTACGGGAGTTGTTAGTAAGGTTAAAGACCCATATGATTAAATTTTGGTGATCATCGGTTGGTCCGTTTGTATGCTTGACTTAAACTTGCTAGCAGTATAACTCAAAAAGTTATTAACGGATCTTCAAAAAAATTTCAGAAACTGTTAATACTATCAAAAGGCACATACCATACATACAAACAAAATCATGCTCTCAGAACCGATTTGAGTTTTTCCTAACCGTTGCTTTGCTTGGCGGAGGTATGCGCTTTCAGAGTGCTCTAGTGTCAGTATGTTATGGCAGCACCAACATATCTTCTTTAGGATTGACTAAGGATGAAACAGGGACGAAACTTGGGAGCTGCAGCACAATGCGCTCTTGAAGTAGAGTCTGCGCGGGCACTCAGTTTTTACCGAAATCTTGAAGCACCGGTAATGCAATTCGTGCTTAACAGGCCAACATTACAGCGCAGTAACTGTGCACACTTGCTTATTGCACTTTGCGTTCATGAACTACCCGTATTCTGAAGTATTATATGTCTCAACCATCCTAACGACTTAACTGACCCATACATAGGCCTGGGGCGCTAAGACGGTCACATGGGGAAAATGACTGACACCTTTAAAGAGAGACTACATCTCAAAATAAAACAAACTTTGCAGAATTTACTTAGAAGTAAACACTGGAGAAGAGAGGATGGGTGGCCAGCATTATCAGTAGCATATTAGTTTTCGGAAGTAAATATATTAAAAAAGATAGTTGAGGACGGAAGGGGCATGGTTTTTAAGACAATGCAGCATTGCACGAGCTGATAGATGTTCTTTGCAGCTTTTTTTGATTGCCGGAAAAACACTTATATTATTACTGCTGTCTATTGCTTCATCGGTTTTCTCCTTTATCGCATCTGTTTCTACTCTTACTCTATCCACATTCAGTTTTACCCCTGTTTTCCGAAACCGTTGACTAGCTGAACATTGTTGACATCATCAGTTGACTGAATGCCCATCAGTTCAGTTTGCTTCAAGCAATGAAGTCGAGTTTTGGTATTTTACGTAATACTTGCTTGCTTAATTCATCAGCCATTGTGAGTCAGCTGAGTAATTATTTATCCTGCCACTTGTTGTAACATCGTAAATATGCTGAAAATAGTGTGGTTCTGGAGGTAGCCATCTCTAGAAAAACCTGGACACTATAGTGTTGCTCCCTTCTGTCATAGTGCGTCTTACATGCTCGCTACACATGATATTCCTATGAGAAAGACAGACTTAAATAATGTGTGTGTGGCTAAAAACTTCATTATATATTAGAAAACGAACAACCCGGGTATTCATAGACCTACGTGGGTACCAGTTGGACATCAATGCTTGCTTGTATGGCGAGTTGGCAGTATAACACCCTATAGCAATAGTTTGTTCGTTGCTCGCTTGATGTTGTGTTCCTCCTCTGTTGATATCGCGTTACACATAGTTATGTAATCAATAGCAGACAAAACATTGCCTTGTTCAAAGTCGAAAATTTAGTAAGGGAAACGTCTGAATTAAGTACCTCATCGTACAACCTTTTCAGGCCCTCTATACGCTCATTTCCGACCCTCTTTATACTTTCTTAAGACGTTCTTCATATCCTCTTCAGGCCCTTTTTAGACCTTTTCAGGCCTCTATAGGCCATTTTCAAGCCTTTTATAGGCCATTTTCCGATCTGCGTCAAGCCCTCTTTAGGCCCTCTATAGGCTCCCTTCAACCCTTCTTGAGGCCCTCTGTAATCTCTCTTCAGGCCATTTTCAAGCTCTTCAGTACCTCTTGCAGTGCCGTTTACTCGATACACCTTTTGTTTCGCAATAATTAAGTTTTCCCCAACATGCTTTCTTTTCGACATGGATATTTTCCCTACTCATTGATCTCCAACTTGAATGGCTCATGAGGCCAGGCTGCACAAAAATTGTTCAAATCAAATGTATTTATAACTTTCACATACCTAGAACAATGGAGATCGAATTCCAATATCTTAGGCCCAAACTCAAAGTGGTATAGTAAAGCAAGCCTTGAAATTCTCCAGTTAAGAGCAATATGCCAAGAACGAGGCAAATTCACAAGGTAAAGGCAAAGCTGACTTCACTAACTTACTATACACAAATTTAGTAGAAGGACATGAAAGAAAATAGGAAGAAATAATTTGTCATAACAGAGCCACGAATAAAAGTACACAAAATGAGGATCCAGTAAAGTAATTATTTTTACCTCTATTTTGTGATGGCCGTGACCACAAGAATACAGGGCCATAGAAGGAACTGTTGTGGTTGCTGTAGAAACAAGCAACAAAAGCCCCAGCAAGACCCCAATTTGCACCCGAGGGTCTAGTACATGAGGGGCTAACGGATGAGCAAAGTCCCTCGGAGAATTACAGAGAGAAAGAGAACCATTGGCTCCAGGAAGTGTCGAACAACGAGCATATTATCGGAGCACCATGCGTAAATTCACCAATGGTAGCCAGTGAACGGGTGTGGCCCCAGTGCTACGAATTGAAGACCAAATGAACAGCACAGGTCCCAGTAGGAGTCCAAAGTCTCGTGTATAACTTCTCGGTTGAAGACCAATGAACGTGTGAGGCCCTTGCGAGGGCCTGAAGAAAAAATTGACAGCTTGGGCCCCACTCAAGCCGTACTGCGTACTCTGGAGGCCCATTCGTAAATTAATCATTGACGGCTAATGATCGAGTGAGGCCTCGCGACGAACTGCTGCGGCTCAGAAGTTAAGACAATCATTGGCGGTGAGCATAAAGTTTCTTTGGTCAATACTCCAGAGTGTTATTACTGCTGGAGTTCTATGCGGCGGAAACAGTGTACCATCTTATTGTTCTTGTATTCATACGTCCCAGTGGTACCATAGTGAGAGTTTTGTATGGTGGAGCAAGGCTCCAGCTTATTGTTCTTGTATTCATACGTCCCACTGGTACCGTAGTGAGAGTTTTGTATGGCGGAAGCAAGGGTTCGCTTATTGTTCTAGTACACGTCCCAGTGCTGCTATAGTGAAAGTTTCATGCGGTGAAGTGTAATTTTCAGCTCATGTACACCCCCACTGTGACGCAGTGGGAGTTCCGTGTGGCGGAAGTAAACGTCAGATTATTGTTTTGGTGTACGTCACCGGCAAACAATAGTGAGAGTTTAATGTGTCACTTTATTTATAGGTCACTGTTAATGCATGCGTTACAGCGAATCAACAGAGGGAGTTTTGTGTGGGGCAGTATTATATTCAAGTTATTGTATATTTAAGAGAATACTATGGCCATAATTCGGATACCGTTTTACCTTTCGTGCTATACTGGGAAAGCTCACTAACGCCACAGCCTCAATAGGAAGCAACTCTACCATTTATCAAAGTCCACAGCAACGCTATTAGGGGCAGAGCTATCGTAAATATTGCAGGGCTTCGGTACTCGGCTGTTTTTAACGAGCTATTTCGTTACCCTTTTTTTCGATGCCTTTCGTCAAGAAGAATATGATGACAAATAACAAGTCGGCGCAAAATAACTTGCAGTACAAGCGTCTATTTTCAAGCAGACATTGTCACAGTAAACTTGCTTACATGTAGTGTTACCACAGTTACTTCAAACTTGCACACAATATCATCAATGTTATTTCATGTAACAGTTGATACAACTACGCATGCAGTCATCAAGAAAAATTAATGTTAACTGAACAGTAGTTATTACCCAAAGGTTTCGGAATGATGTCATTACATGTAGAAATACCTGTACTGATAATTGATGTTGAAGTCATTTGTAAATGATGCTATGATGCATATAAGTCATGGACCGTGCATAGCTAGGATACGGCATATGCATCTCGCAGTTTCTCCGTGTCCATTAGCAATCACAAGACTTCACTAAAGGACAGCAAGACGACTCTGCAGTTTGTGTCCAAGACTTGCCCTGTGAGAAGGAAGGGACGCAATTAACTTGCTAATCATCAAGATCATCCAGTCTCTCGAGTTGACCAATAAGGATAGCTAAAATTATCTTGTTTTGAAGGAAAAACTGCCTCAAAAAGCAAGGTCCTTTGAGCGTACGTCCAGTTTCTGGACGTAAAATTTCAACCCCCCTCCCCCCCCCNTAACCTCACACCAAGCTTGCACAAGGTGAACTGTCAAAATTGTCACTGCAGTGACTGCACTGCAGACACGCACACGCGCACCGGGCGTACACGTCACCATCACTTACCATCACCGAGAATGTCCAGGGTTCAGACTAGTGCGGCCGGGTCCCATCGAAGCAACAAGCGACGTACGACGCAACAAATTTATTATATAAAAAATGTTACATCGGGTACAGCAACCTCCCGCCCTCACCGACGAAACCTAAATCGCGCGACACACTATCGCTCACAAACGCCATGTCTCCCACAAAAATCGCATTGCATCGCTTGTTGTGTCAGTGGGACCCCGGCCTTAATTATAACAACTAGCTAGAACCTGTGAAATTTCTACAAAGCAGAAGCAGTGTTCTTCAGGGATATCTTAGACCCGTGCCATTCATACGAGGTGTGGCCTAAGTAAGCCAACAAGCTCCAGGAGACTTATATGGTGTGCCCGGTGGATTTATGTCATACGTACCTGCAGATACATCTGTGGTGCCCTGGGCCGCAGTTGCATTCACATTCACAACTTGGTGCGATAATGTGCCGTCGTTCATGCTACCGTATCTATGCTGCCAACTTTAAAAGTGCATCGAGACGAGTTGCAGGCTGTACATCCTTGCCTCATGTTGTGAGTGTGAATGCAGGTGTGGCATCGACATAGATTTTCCCCTCACGGCAACTTCTTGCTCCTTCGTTTCTGTATCGGCTCCTGGCTACTGAAGTGATGCCGAGGGCTGTACAATTTGATACCAGTATGTTTCTAAGTCTTTCGTGATTTAAATGCTGCATGGCTACTGTCAGTATACCATAGTCATACAGGTCATCTTTTAGCTCATTTAAGAATTACAATAATCCTGGTATGAAACTGTGCAGCGTCCCACTTCAGTGCTTACGAGCCCCCAATACTCTTGTCTTTGCTATGAATCTCCTTCTGCTTCTGAATTAATTAAGTTCCTTTAACTACTGCGTTGCAATTCTACCTTTCATCACTACAGCATATTTCGACCTCTTCTCTCTCTTTGATACAAGGCACTGTTTCTTAGGACGGTAAATCTTTCTCTTTTATTATTCGGGGATGTGCTTATAATCTTTAGTTGCGTCAGTCGTTGCTATGGTGATCTATCGCTCTACTGAAGCTACTACATACTAGGCGCAACTACTGCTACTAAATCTGCAGTGAAGGAAACTATTAGATTTTCCCACTTTGAGTTAATCTATTATTGACGTAATGCCAAAGCCAAATTCTTGCAGGACCCGCAGCATAGCACAAATCTACACTCAGACAACCAAACGGAACTGAGCCATGAAAAGACATGCTCGGGGCGAAGACGTACAACAAACTGTTGCCTATACATCCACGCCTTTACTTCGCTACAATTTTTGATCTTTTCTTTTGTTTCTCATGTATTTAAATGATACTGGCACAATGGCAATAGCTCATTGAGGGCAGGAGCCTAAGTCCCGGCCACTCTTTAGGAATGGGCCTGTTGGTCTGTCTACTGCCAGCTGTCGTATCTACAGTACAGAGGTCTATAAGCATTCCCAGTTCGCTGATACACGTAGCAAGAACTTATCCTGTATTGCTAAGAGTTAAGACGCTGCCATTTATGACTGTATGACTAGTGTTAAACCATATACGCTTGCTGCAGAATCAAATTCTTTCGTTATTTCTGTCTTATTTTCCACCGAAAAACTTATCACTATGGATTTCTCCTTAGACATAAATCTACACTTGCTGGTAACTATGCATAAGGGCTTGCGTAACATTCTTGACCTTATTTTTGTCAATGCTATAACATGTATTAGTTTTGTTTACATCAAGTTTCTCTATAAAGTGACTTAAAAAAATCTGGATGTGAATGCAAATCATTTTCAGCCTTTTTTCATACACGAAACACGCAGTTGCTCGTTAGCTCCGAGCTAAGAAAATCCTCCTCTTCGTGCGTCTCTTCTTAGGCATAAATCCTCACACGCTGGTACATCGAATCAGTGCCAGCACTTACATACGCGTACCAAGAGTCTACTTCTTAGTTTCTCTCCAAGAGAAGCTCAAGTGCAGTGCTGTTCTTATGAAGTCCTCTCACGCCGCAAAGCCCAGGCCACAAAAGGACGACTGCCCCCCGCCATTTTTCAGCACCGCCCGAAGCTACCGCAAGAGAATATTACATTTCGCACTCGATCGCTAGTCGCTCAGCATTCCACGTTCTGAACGAACCATTTTACTGCTACGGCGCCGGCCAAAATAAGACATCGACCGATACAGAGATGATAAAATTTGCAGCCACGCCAGCCCACAATCTCTCGCAATCTCACTCGCTTTAATACCGTATCGGCCTGGAAATCTCGCTGCCCTGATGGCACTGCACTGCAGTTTCTTACATTCAAATTCCAGCATTGAAAGCGGTCGGGCAATCTTACAACAGTGGCTGCAAATGGTAGTGAAGATGAAATTTGTCGTACCTTTCCTTTGTCGCACACCGCAAGCTGTGTTGCTTGGCCTGTATCTAAACTAAAAATAGTTTACTGAAGTCTATGGATTGAACAAATTGCCACCACACGTAATAGTCATCAATAATAATAATAACTATTTTATTATTGATGATAATAATAACTATTTTAGAACTGTTCTTGCTGGAAATTATTTACTAAATGATCTTATGGATATTCTGTTTGGAAATTAATTGCCAGGTAGTTGTAAAGTCATACTTTGCCCAGCATGATTTCTATTAAACATTTTGTTACACATGTGATAGTCATTAATAATTTTTGTTACTTTTTTATTCGAGGTATTAGCATGCTTCGACAGCATATTTTCATGAAAGTTTATTTCAACAGGCGCGATTGAGTCAATATTAAGGATTAATTGCACGAACTACTCTGGCTGGTGACTGCTCATATAGAGAAATTCAAAGTGACATGAATCGGACCTATCAGTTAACTGCTCCAATTTTTTACTGACGTATAACTGAAAACCTGAGCTAGGTAAATTTAGGTTAGGTACATGTTATTTTGTGGTTCTTGAAGTTAGTGTTCACTTCAAATAAAACCAGTAACATACCTATTATGAAAATGCTTCTAGCATGTGAGTCATTGGTTGTAGCGAAGTCAGCCCTCCTCCCCCGTTGAGTTCTTGTAGTTAGGTTTAATATTTTTATTTTCCTACACACATTCAATGGCGATAGAATTTACAAGTCACAAACACCTGTACAGTAAATCTTACGAATGACATCTGATTTGCTTCTCCTCTCATGTGCCTCACTAGGTAATTTACTCTTATATAGCTGTTAAGAAAGAGAATAAAGTAAATTAATTCAAATGCAATATGTAAAACTGTATAGTATTTACCGAAATTTTTAGCCAATCTTGTACTGTGGCGTTAGAAACGACTCGGGTAAATCAATTCCTACCTGTATTATTGTATCTCCTTGTATTCTTTTGTGTTTACAATATTAAATGAGGTTTGTTTGCAGCGATAAAGCTGATTGTAAAATTTTAGACTGTAATGCAGCCTCTAACTATCAATAAAATACTTCTTCCTCACATGCGATATCGGTTCCAGTGAGGTGAGGAGCATACTGATGATCACTGTTAGTAAAACTACATGTTACCATGATTGTACTTTTTGCTAACTTGAAAGTTATTATGGACCTGTGTAAAGTATTAGCTTTATGTTAGTTATTTCAATTAAGATGAAAAGAAACATTTATTTTTATTTTCAACATGAGATAAAATATTATTCTGTAACCAGTGAGGCAGATAATCCACCCACTTCGCAAAACAAATAGGCAATAAAAACAAAAGTTGCGTATGCAGGTACTGAAAATTGTATTTAAAACAATTTAGGTTAATTACTGCATTAATTTTCAATGCAACTGCCCCGAGCAGCTACAACCATCTCTAGGTGGGCACGAAATGATGTACATGCTATAGCGAGTATGTTTTTGCCAATGGAGGCAACTGCCTCCACGATGGTAACCGTCAGAGACTCAACTGTGTTGTGTGCGTGTTTGTTGGTCTTTGCCTTAATCACGCCTCAAAAGAAACAGTCCAGCTAGAGGGTTGCAGTCAGGTGATGAGGGTGGCCACAAGTCCGGCGACCAATGGAGTGGAACAGTGTTGGGCAGCCGAGCTTGGGTCGTTTTGGCCTTGTGTGCAGGAGCTGAGAGACTTGCTGGAAGAAGTAGGGACGTCCGACCGTAATCTTCTCCATCCAGGGCTCCACCACTCGTTCCAGTTTCTCTTGGTACACAGAATCAGACACTTGACATCTGACGAACGACACGTCTCAAGTGTCGGATTCAACTGCAACACCTGGCACAAATCCTGAAATAGGGTGCTAGAAGGCGTACGTAGTTCGCAAGAGATGCTATCTAAAAACAGTTTAAGCACTGTTGTTTTAGAAGAAAAATTGCTGTCAACGAGTATCTGTATAGTTTAACGATTCCCCGAGCATCAAGGGCTACAGAAATGTCCTTCAAAAGGCGCAGCTGAAGCTCACTATTCCTGGAACATCAAGAGCTACGGATATACCTTTCGAAAGACACAACCTTCAGCTCATAACTTCTCGAACATCAAGAGCAGAAGAAATTCCCTCCGAAAGGCCAGCCATTGACTCTACCCATTGGAACTCACCCTTCCTTGAGCATCCTTCACAGTTCGCAGCCTTTTCTGTCTTCTTTGCCTCCAGTCGCCAAACTTGGAGTATCAGTGACAGCAGAACGACTTCTATCGATAACAACTCTTGAGTGCGGCGCAGTTTGGCCATTCTGGGAGACAAACTGGCCGCCGGGAAGTGTAATCTGAAGAAATGCAGTAACTGTGGGAAGTTCATGCACTGGGGCCCAAATCCTGCTGTGGCTGTCCTCAACTTACGACCTGCTGATAATTCTCTCCTGCTGTTCGGGCAAATTTAGAGCGCCACTTACAAACGTAATTCGGGCGATATCCTTGTACAGGGCTTGATCCTAGAGTGGTCATGGCTGTACAACGCACAAGGATGCTCCACGAAAATAACTTGCGTTGGTTGCTCATTTGTTTTGGGTACGTAATTTTCCTTAAACAAAGAGAAACGAAAGTGGCTAAGCTAGCATGAAAACTTTAAATTAACTTTTTAGTTTTCGGTCAGAACTTTGTAGTATAGAAACCAAATTAAGCTGTAGAAATAAATCCACATCTTTAAGGGAGGAAACTCCATAGATGTTACCAGGACATGTCCGTATTGTCGTTTACTGCCAAAATCGCATATTATTTCTCATTCTTCAGAGACTACACCTACGATTACTTCAAGTATTACCAGATGGCAGTTCCATCTAAACTGTTAAAAAGTGCTAAGTAGGACCACGTTTGCAGTTTCTTTAATATCTATTCAGAATTTAATATGGTATATGTTGAGCTTAAAATTCCGGTTGTAAATCATCTAAACTTATAGTAGGAAGTGATAAAACTCGTAAACTGAATGAAAATTTTTCTTGGAAGCTAACAAAGTTTTTACTGGATTTTAAGTAAACCTCCAAGAAACATGGAACCTGGTTGTCCGCTATTTCAATGAATATTGTATGAAAATTGGCCAGCATAGCAATGAAAATCAGCCTGATACATATCTAACGGTGCAATATAGCTTTTTTCTGACAAGCATTGCTTCGGAACACATGTCTTTACATATTCAAGTTGGACAAGCCACGTATATATATATATTCATTCTCTGTAGACTACAGCACTCAGCACATACATGCCTAATACACGTATTTATTTAGATTTGTACAAATCAGTTAGGGATCAGAAGCCAATGTATATGTCAAAATTAAAATTATCAACCGTGAGCACAGTATCGGCGTGCAAAAACATGTAATATTTCATACAGCTCCGCGTCCAATAACTTAACAGCGCAGTCGGTTAGGGCGCTGACTCCGAACTCCACTTCGGCAAGAGAGGCGAGCGTTCGAGTCTGGCACCGCAGACTTTCTTCTCGGGAGTGCTAGGAAATTCCGTAAATCTTGAGGAATTTTGTTGCGCTGCCAACCCTTCTCCGTTACTTTTGCGGAATTTTTTATAGTGTGCAAAACCTGATAAGTTAAAACAAAGTCCCAAGACGTCCCATAATCGTTCTAGTTTTAGTCCATAAGCAATACTATACAATAATTCACGTCGTGTTTATATTTATTTACAACTATATTTATATCTTTCATGTCACGCTCTATGAAAATAAAATAGGAGAAAATTCAGATGCCGAAGACGGTATCTTGGATACGGGGGTCGCACTTGGGCGCTCCAGCTGATGGACCTGAGCCTGCCTGCATGATCGTGCCTGGACATGTTCATTGTTCTGAGTTGCTACGGAGATATCACTTACCTACATTATATATATATATATATATATATATATAAATCCCATTTTCTAGGCAGAATGCTGAATTTTCATTTCAGAAGACTTCTGAACAGTAATAAGCACAGGAGACAGCGAGTGTTTTCCTGAGGTGCTAATTTTCTACCGTCATTTATAATGACGGCCCGGGCCACTAGCAGTTCATAATTTAGGCTGTTATAGGGTATGTTCGATAAGAGCAGAAATTAAGTACTCGAGGCTTGGTTTCTCCGATTCTGCAGACAGGTGCGCAGCCTTTAACCCAGTGCATGGAGTTTCAAGCATTGACCCTTACTCCCGTACCCATGAGATTTCCAGAAACTCCATCATGCTCCGTAAGCTGAAGTTTTTAGCCGGTTCAATGTGGGCCTGTCACTTCTAACGCGTGCAACACAATTCAAAATGGCAATGCTTTTGATTGGAATTTGCGACAAGCTAAGCCTCAGGGCTTAATTTCGGCGCTAATTCGAACATTCGCAAAGTCTGGAGAAAAAAAAAGCGGTTATTACTACCTTAGCCATAAATAAGTTTCAATGACGCTTATTGTTTCAGTAACTCTTGAGTTAGGGTCTCATAATCCTGAAAATAAATAAAGATTGGAGTAGCTACGGCTGAATTGGGATATGTTATCTCTGATATCAACCAGCTCACTAAGAATAAAGATTGAGATAGAATCGCTAAAAATAATCTTATCTAGCAACAGCGACAAAGACTACGCGAGGCAAATGGATATTTCATTAATCTCTTGCAGCCTAAACAGCCCTCTTGATCATGAGTATTACTATTTTTATAAAATTAAAGATTATGACGGGCGGCAAAGAGTAAACGCACCGTACTACTGTAATTGTTAAATTTTGACTAGCATTTCATCATAAAATAATGAAAACAGAAGTGACTAGGCCAGCCCATTTTCCATTAACTCACCTAGTCTCCGTAAATTTCCTCTTCGTATTTCATAGCTCTGATAAGTCAAGCCAGCATTAGCGACTACAGTAGTACACTTTCTATTTGAAAATATTAACTTTGTATTCCACGCTTCTCAAAAGCCATAACTGTACTAGTGGCTACACTAGTAAACTTTGTCTCTGCTCATTTCGTGTTTGTGTTCCACACCTCTCTAAGGTCATGGAAGCATTAGTGACAGCAGTGGTACGCCTGTTATTAAAATTAAGGGTTTCATCGTTGTGTTCCTTACTCGTCAAATAAATGCCATCAATGCACTATAGTGGCTACAACATAGTGATAACTACAAGGCACGTGCAGCTTCTTCGAAAAACGCTAGTTAAGCTAACCATTTTCATTTGTGGAGCATCGCGCATTTAGAAAGAAGCGAAAGAGGTACAGCTATATTGCTTCTCAAGGCAAAAACACGCTGAATTACCCCCTTCGTATGGCTATGGATTAACCTGGAAGTTCCACTAACGCTCACTGCATTAAAGGTTCATGCTTTACGCATCGTCTTCTAAAGAGAAACTCGGATGAGCTTAACAGCAGCGGCTCTACGTCTCTACAGACTTTCACTCCCGATTTTAATTGTTATACTCGTTTTTGGTTATATTTTCACCAATTATTTACATTCCTGTACATCTTAAAGCTCATCACTAATATTTAATTTCACGTAGGGCAATTAGCTATTACCTAAACCACCAAGAAAAAGAAAATTTCGGCGAACTGCAATTACTGGCTTCCCAATATGAACTTCGCTACTATTTTTTTTTTTTTTGAGGCACAGCAATTTTCTGCCGGTTCTCTACGCACTGGTTTCTTTACGTCCCTTTTAAGATACAGAAAATTTACTCCCCGTTATAAACCTGCTAGCTTTAGACTGTCTCTTT
Source organism: Parhyale hawaiensis (assembly GCA_001587735.2). Classification (NCBI taxonomy): domain Eukaryota; kingdom Metazoa; phylum Arthropoda; class Malacostraca; order Amphipoda; family Hyalidae; genus Parhyale; species Parhyale hawaiensis. The sequence continues at coordinate 4,101,605 of LQNS02277220.1, read as the reverse complement.
AAAACACAGAAATATTTTTCAGCTTTTATACCCTATGGCTTATCGCATGCCTCTTTTAAAACCCAGAATTTCACACCCAGTTTCATACCACATGGTTTTCCTCACGTTGCACCTCAGATACAGCTTACTTCCCATTGTAAAGGTAACGGGGTTTGTTGCGTCCCTCTTACGGCATCGTAATTTCTTCCGGTTTTGTACCACAGACACAGAAATTTACGCCCCGTTATAGACCTCATGGTTTTTATTACCTACCTGTTAAGACACAATAATTTACTCTCGCTATTCGCCTCACAAATCTCCCTGCAAAAGACTGCTATGCTCCCTGTAAGAGCCCCAGTTAGCGCATTTAAAGTGTGCGACAATTATGGAGGAACTGCCGACAGAATCACGAAGGCCGTGCAATTAAGACCTGATGGCAGGACGACATGTGCAGCGCCGCGCACGGACGGCAACCGACAAATGCCACCGTCCCTGGTGATGGACGCCACCTGTCCTCGGCCATGCGAAAAGACCTGCACGACAGACAGCAATGTGCTTTGTTGATGGCAGCCGGCGAACATGGCGGCAGGAAGTTATGGCGCTTCGTTTGTCAGGATTTTGGGTATTGCTGCTAAAATATTTACGACAGCAAGACCAGAGTTTCGTAAGGGTTCTTTCAGTATTCTTCGACGAATTCTGGATAATTCCTGAGATTTTTCTATCGCTTCTAAAATATTTTCCGACAACAAGGCAGGGGTTTCTGCAGTCTTCTGTGAATTCTAGATACTTCCTAAGATTTTTTCTATCGTTGCTAAAATATCTTACTGCGGCAGGATATTTCTGCAAGGTTTCTCTCTGCAAGGTCTTCGATAAATTCTGGATTATTCCTGAGATTTTTCCATCTCTGCTGCAGCCCTATCCTAGTCGAAAAACCACTGAGTTAAGGGTATAAAATAATAGGGAACTTTGACCAAAGCAGAGGTTGGTGCATAGTTTTAAATAGATTTTAGATAATTCCTTAGATTTTTTTACCCCTGCAAGAATATCTTACTGCGGCAGGGGGCATTGATTCTGCACAGTTTCATTCTGCAGGGTCTTCTACGAATTGTGGATAATTCCTCAGAATTTGACTTTTCGTCGTTGCTGCCTCAAATACAAATTTAAGGCAGTAAGGCCTTGGCTTTGCAAGATTTGGTTATGTACAGAGTTCTGAACATTATGGAGAACTATTAAGATTTTTCGATTATTTTTGTTTTTCTTTGTTACTTTTCGTATATGAGCATCACAGCTAAAGACTTCCAAATATTTTCCCAGGTACCATGTACTAGCTATGTACGATGGCTGCAACGTGCATTTGCAGGATTATTTTATATCTCTTATCATGTAAATTCGACGTAATTCCTCAGATTTTCTCTATGTTGCTCGATAAAAGTATTAGCGGTGGGCCTTAGTTTAGCATAATTGCTTCCGCAGAAGGGTGGTAATCAAAACTATATAACAAACACTGTAGTGTGTTTACATGCTTATACTAGAGTACCCGCGCTGTCAAAAATGAGAGCGATAAATTTATGAAGAGAAGTCTTCATTTAACATACTTCTGTTACTAAGATGCTTCTGGAGGATACGCTTCTACGGCCAACTCAAATTGTCATATGCTATAAGTGCTCTCTCTTTCAATTCATCTAAGCTACACACTCTTTTTCTGACTTCAATGGAAAATATGAGCCCATGCTGGGTAGCCGCAAAGCATCACTGAATTTAATTAAATTTCCCGCAGCGTATCCTATCTACCACATGATACACCAGTACATCGAAACTTTTGTGTTGAAACGAAAACTGTTCCACCAAAGGAAGAAAGCAAGCTGGAAACAATAATTGTTGTGTTTTCTGCCCCGAAAAAATCACCGCTTCTCCAGTGCTATGTCTGATCATCGACTGAATTTTTACGTCATAAAATGAGAGCAAAAATAGTTTCGATGTATGGATAAAGTTATGAAACCAGACCCCTTCGCAGAGCTAAGAGATACAGAAAATATCTTTATTGTTTCACTTTCGTCATTAGCTGAGCCAGAAGTGCACCCAGTTAAAGGTATAACTAACTGTTCCACTTTAACCATCTTCTGTAACCTGGTTTAATTTCTGCTTATCGATCTCCATGAACACGCAGCATAATTATAAAACCTGCAACCTGGTCTATTTTCGCCTGTCTATTTTAGCAAGAAGGTGACGCGAAAGATATAAATATGTAAATATATCAATAAAAAAATATAAACATATAAACACTCAATGGTGTTTATTATTATACTTTCATTTGGTTGCAAAACTATCGTTAATGACAAAAAATACATATAATTCGTTTTCCATTGTTTATTTTTGTTCGGTTGCACGAATTAAATGATAATCTTTCGCAAAAAATGCATGGTTTTGCTCGCCATCATTTTATGGATTCAGCAAATATAGCAGGCCCTATTCTCGTCGAAAACAACTGAGTTAAGGGTACCTATAAAATGATGGTGAATTTTGACCAACAGTTCATCTTCTGCAGCAATATAAGAAGTTGAAAATCTGACACTACCCGTGCCATGTGCGACATTGGCATGAATTATTGACAAAGGCAATAGTGCTGCATAATTCAAACATTCAACAGACTGATCAAGTAGCCGATTTAAGCGAAGCGACCTCATCATTTATACACATCAGTTTGGCTGTTGAATGGTCGAACTTACCCAGACTTAGACTTGTGAGAAGCAGGTGAGCGACATTGCAAGCCGCATAAGGGAATACGATACTTTTCTTTGCGTTAGTTGGAGGCCGTCTATGACATAAGCGTTATATGGTTCTGCGGGTGCGTCGAGCTGCCGCTCTCGGAGCTGTATGGAAAATATTCAGGGTAGCTCTGAGCCCAAAATTGGGGTGAAGGGAGCAGTCACTCGTGTTAACTTAATTACCAAACTAACCCTATAATTATCGTTACACGTGTTAACCTGTTACGTATTTACCAAGCTAACCCTATAATTAGCGTAACGCGTGCTAACCTAATAATTGCCAAACTAACCCTATAATTATCGTTACACGTGTTAACCTGTTACGTATTTACCAAGCTAACCCTATAATTAGCGTAACGCGTGCTAACCTAATAATTACCAAACTAACCCTATAATTACCTTTACACGTGTTGACCTAATAATTACCAAGCTATCTCTATACGGAACTTTACCAGTGTTGACCCACATATTACCAAATTAATCCTATGATTGCCGTTAAACGTGTTTGAGTATACTATCGGACGCTTTTCGTATGAGTAGGCCATCCGAGGAGCTTCAATAGAGGAGGAGGGAGCCCTGCGGCCCATTCAGAGATTCACCAGCGACTCAACCAGATCTTTTGTGGCTGTGAGAAGCGTTCAAGAATTTCATCGGTGGAAGTGACGGGGGAGCAGCAGACAAACCGATGTACTGATATGCGATTGGTGCATACGGTGCCTGGCTGCAGCCATAAACGACTCTTGAACTTCATGGACGAAGCTCCTGGCTTCTTCCTCTCTACTGAAGCTCATTGGGACCATCACACGTCGTTCCGATTACACAGTGAGAGTCGGTATCTGAGATACGGCTCGTAAGTATCTAAAATCATCCGAGTATATCTATTTGAGGTTCAAGAATAATGATCCCTAATGCAAGATGTACAGAGGCCAACCAGGAAATATTTTGAATCACCGACGTCAGCGATATTCCATCTAACACCACAGAAACTTAATCATTTTTGGATAATAACACCAGCCAATTAATTAAAAACCAACTGCAAAATTAGGCTGTACCTAAACAGCTACTTGCATAGTCGAGATAACTCGCAACTACCTCTTCCGTTGGTGAGGAAATGCAGCATCACTGCCGCACAAGACACCCATGTTGCGTGCACAATACCACATGGACCTCGTCCAAAGGATTTCGAATGTATCAAAACTAGGTAGATATTTTTTTTCCTGATTTTCTACGCTAATGTTTGTTCACCCTGTATGGGAGCACCCTCTTTCCGTTATCTCTCAACGTACTACATATCCCATGTTCTTCCTACCGCTAAAACAATTTGTAACCACCGGGGATGTTTAAATTATTATCTATCTTAGACAGAGATAACACTTCGTCCAAACAAAAAGACCTCGTTCCATTCCCATATAGCTAGACGAAAGCAACTTCGAAGTATGGGCATCAGCAATGTTTCAACGAAGCTTCCGCAATTCCGTTTGACCAGTTAACAAAGCATCAGCACTGAGGATATTCAGGAACAACAGCGATTTCTCTGGCACTTGCTACCATTATTCATAGGCATCGCAGGCACATCAGAATGATACTTGCTGCCTGATACGCAGCGACGTATTTAGCTAAGTTAGGGCAAAGGGGGCGGGCGCAGCATCTATTGGGTGCCAAACTGAGACAGGAATGCCAACAAAGCAGCAAATACGTTTGTAATCACTTCATAGAATTAGCAAGACTGTGAATTGTGGAACACTGCGCACCATTGCGCCCGGGCGCACTAGCTGCTTTGGGACGCAGTGAGTAAAGCTTTGAAATTGCGCCTCTCGATTCAAAAACAAAATGAAAAAAATATATATATATCGCACAAGGCGGCGACTCATTTCGCTATTTCCCAAGATCTTGCGATTTTGTTACCTGCTTTTGTAGGCGGAATATAATGGTCAAGGACACACTAGGAATTTATCACCGTTGACGCAGTAGTGCAAGAGCGTCGAGCGCAATGGCGTTGGCAAAAAAAATGAGCTCACGAGTAACAAAGAAAAACGCTCACATCTGAGAATTATGTATCATTGAGTTGGTTACTTACTTTTAGCTTTTCTAGAGAGATCACCGAAGCTTCAATGAGGCATAACGAACACACCTGGGTTTTCACGATGAGGGCGCAGCTCAAATTGGCCTGGTCCACGGCATTAAGAAGCCTAGCTACACCACTGCTGAGAAGTTTAAACTAACGCACATATCATCTCTGCTTGGATGACTGGCCATCAGACTACTGATAGCCTCATTTACCTTGGATGCTAAACAATGAAGAAAAAATGAACTTCAAGAAGTTTTAAACATCTATATGACAATACTGGTATCCTGACTACAGAGTTTGGTTTGATAAGTCCAGTGCAGTGGTAAAAATCTGAAAACAAGCGGGCAGTTTTTTAAATTTTTTGCGAAAAATTTGCGATGTCAGTGGGGCCCACAGTTCACTTACTATAGTAGTTATGCCAGATCTGAGTGCATGCGCTACGCCCTTGAAACTTCAGAATTGTGATGTCAAAATTACGTCACGCAATTATGGAAATACCAAAGATTCTTTGTTGCAACAGTGGTGTGACGCAATTGTGACGTTGCAATTCTGAAAACTAGCTGGACCCGTGAAACTTTCACGGATTTGCAACTCCTTCATACGGACCCGTGAAACGTTCATATTGTAGCACTTATTCAACTTATTCTTCAACTCAAGGACTCGATGTGTGATATATTAAGTCCATCCTCTTGGTTGATAATAATATCCATAATTCCCTGCTGTGGAGTACTACCAGGAATAGCCAGGGGAAGATCGTGGGGGACACTCTCCCTCCTTAAAGAGTTATACGCGCCCTTCACTGGAAATGAGGCCTTGAAAAATGTACCGATTAGGGCCTAGCTTTTGTGTCTCGCTGCCCCACCCCCCGTTGAATTTTGCTAGCACTCTTAGTGCCCACGCCCATATAGAAATTTTTTCAAATCCCAAGCCGTTCATTCAGGAGAGCCCAGGGGCATTAAAATCATTAAAAATACCTTGCTCAGCTGCACATGACTGCTGACCTCCGCGTATCATTGGACCCGTGGAATATTTACTCAAGTTAGCAGAACCCGTGAAACGTTCCCTGTCTGGCTTAANTTGGTTAGAGTATTTTACTCAATATGTTAGTTCTACCTGTCTATATAGAAGACCTAAGGATGACAGCACGACAAAGGATCAATGAAGCAAAGAAGAAAATTAAGAAGCAAATAAGAGAAAAGGAGATTCCACACCGGCCTAGAGGCATTAGGCAAACGTATAGGTTATTGCGTTAATTTTTCACCCACGGGTCCACTAGTATATATATATATATATCGCACAAAGCTGCGGCTCATTTCGCTATTTTCCAAGATCTTGCGATTTTGTTACCTGTTTTTGTAGGCGGAATATAACGCAGTGTTGCAAGAGCGTCAAGCGCAATGGCGTTGGAAAAAAAAATTGGGGTCACGACTAACAAAGAAAAACGCTCACATCTGAAAATTAGGTATCATTGAGTTGGTTACTTACTTTTAGCGTTTCTAGAGAGATCGCCGAAGCTTCAATGAGGCATATCGAACACACATGTGTCTTCAAGATGAGGACGCAGCTCAAATTGGCCTTGTCCATTGGCGTTAAGAAGCCTAGCTACACCACTGCTGAGACACTACCAGAGAAGCTTAAACTAACGCACATATCTCTGCTTGGATGACTGGCCATCAGACTACTGATGGCCTCATTTACCCTGGATGCTAAACAATCAGTACTATATAATAATTCATGTCTTGTTTTTATTTATTTATTTATTTATATCTTTCCTGTCACGCTCTATGGGAATACGATAGGAGAAAATTCAGATTTCAAAATGTAAAAAAAAGTGGGGTACCTTGCAATCTTTTTCTTCAGTATTAGATAGGGGAAAATGAGGAAGCCCAAAAGACGGCGGGGGTTTTGGTGAAGTATTAATTTATTGCTGTCATTTATAATGACGGCACGGGCCACTAGTTAAGGAAGAATGGACTTCAAGAAGTTGCACATATTTGACAATATACTAGTATCCTGGCTACAGAGTGTGGTTTGACAAGTCCAGTGAAGTGGTGAAAATCTGGAAACAAGCTGGCAGTTCTTCAATACAGCATTTTTGCAAAAAAATTGCGATGTCAATGAGGCCCACAGCTTACTTACAATATTAGTTATGCCAGATCTGAGTGTATGCGCTACGCCCTTGATATCTTCAGAATTGTGACGTCAAAATTACGTCACGCAACTATGGAAATACCAAAGAATACTTGTTACAATAGTGGCGTGACGCAATTGTGACGTTACAATTCTGAAAATTCAAGGGCTTGTTGCAAATAGTCAAATCTGACACAACTAGTTTCTGTAAATGAACTGTGATGAGTTCACAGTAAATCGCTCGCTTTACATTATAACTTTGGGATCTATGGTGCCAGCTCTGTGCAGAAATTTTCAGCGACGCCAAGAGACAATGCCGACGCAGACTAATGAAGACACAGACTGACAACTGCTAAGCGCAGCTCAGCTCTTCCGCGAGATTCCTGTGATGTCATCGTTCAACCATCAGCGTTGCGCTATGAGCAATGTCACATAACGAGAAAAATATTTGGGTTGAGCAGCACTGGAAAATATAACTAACAAGTCATAAAATGAATTGAGGAAATTTTTGGCATATTCTCAACGTTTTAAGCCTCCATGGTAGCAGCATACTTGCGTTCACAGCAAGACAGTTGCAGGTTTGAGGCCAACCCAGCCACGCGAGCTCTTTGCTAATCTAGGTGTGCTGACTCGGCAGTGCGCCGTGGTGGAAGTTGCCTTCCGCAGAGATGGGGGGTTGCGGGGCGGGTCATTTGAACCTTCCGTCAAATTGGCGCTACAGTTTGTGATGACCGTGGTCAACTTTAGCCGCACTTACTCCTCTGTGACCAGTGGGCCTATTATCCGCAGCACAAACCAGTGCGTGTGCGGTTCCCAATTGAGGGTGCGGTCAAAGTTGACATCTTTACCTTTGGAACGTAGAATGACTCTCAGTATAATTTCATTTTAAAAGGCCTTCTGTGTTCAGAGTTTTATGGCCTTTAGCATCCATGAAATTTCGAGCGGCTGAAACGCGTATTCTGTATACAAACTTAAGATGATAACAACAAAATGACGACTGTGACTTCATCGTTCAGCCATTTTTTTTTTTTTTAACTACGAAAGAACTGCCTGTCTGTGTTTCCTTATGCCAAAGTCATACTGTGAATTCCCACAGAAAACCCAAGGATGATGATACGGAACTGGTCAGCGCACGCGCAGGGCCCAAGCTGTAGCTACACTACGGGTATAAACATGTGTCGTCATAAGGGCGTTACTTGTACGTTGATTTAATTATAGCTATTTTCGTTTGAATCTTCATTATCTCATTTGCGTCTTTAAAATGTCCTACAGTCTTTATGGTTGCACAGAAATACGTATCAAAGCATCTAAGAACATTTTCAGCTTTCTGAAGGATAAAACTTTAAAAGGGCCTTAGCTTGAGGCTTTTAAAAGAGCACATGAATTCAACCCTGCAAATGTCCGCATGTGTCAGAAGTACTTTTGGAGTCAAAATTATCGTCTGTAAAATGCAATAAATCAAGTGAGTTTCTTCGACAGTAATATGGCATTCTGGAGATGGAATCATATTAGTGAACACCTTAATGTTTTCGATTTATTTTAATCTCTGCCAATGACCTGCTCTCCTCTAGAATTTCAAACCGCTACAACAAAAAATTGGTTCGCATGCGCACGACTAAACGCCTAGATAGAAGAATTTTTCAGAGAGATTTGTATAAAAAACATAAAAGTATCTGAGAATCAAAGTTCTTCCCTTGCGGCTATGTTAATATGAAAGCAAAAGTCTGTACATAATACGCAGAAGCCATACAGTTGCTCAGGTATAATTAGAAAGAAATATCAGCTACTATTCGCTCCGCGCCGTACAGCACTATAACTGTTTAAGTAACTGTCACGTCCGAGTCGTGGTTACTAACTTGAAAAAAAGAAAAATAGCATCAGTTACTCAGCCAGCTCCCCACATTTAAACTGCCCTGCGGAACGATGTCGTTGAAACTGGTGAATGATAAATCCATTTTTTTTTTTCAATTGTGCTGTAGGTTAGGAGAAAAGGACCGGATCTGTAAAAAAATAGCACAGCTTAGGTCCACATTTTACAAACAAACAGTCCGACTGGATGCTTGCCTTTTACGGAAAAACAACGTTTATAAATATTAAAGATTGAGACAATTTGGCCAACAGTATCGCACTGATCAGTGCCTTTTCTAAACTAACTGTGGTATTAATAATTCATATCTGAATTATGGTAGACATTATTGCTACGCTTCGACTGTGCTACGATCGAATGAACTTATGACGTCACCGCTCCAACATACGTCCACCGCGTACGGCAGTGCGCTAACCTGTTGCGTATCACCATCCCTGCAGACAACCTGATGCACGGATGCGAGACTAGGACGCAATTTATGCTACTGTATCCATGCTACTGATTTTAAATATAATTGGAAACAGCACGCCATCTGCTCATCCTAACAACCAGTGGGGCGTACAAATGCATATGTTGCTCCGGCATTAGTCTGTGATGATGACGTCACAACGGTCTCTAGCAATAAATGAGGTGCGCTTAGATGCTGTGCGTCTGAACCTCCCTTTGTCTGTGACCTCATCTTTACTGAAACTTTTTATAATCTAACACAGAAGATTGAGAAAAATCTACATTGTCATTCCGCTTGTCTCTGTTAGTTGCTATTAAGTTAGTTGATTTGTAGTTACTTAGCTATAGTTACTTTGTGAGTTACTCAGCTGGTTACTTGGTTATCAGGTTGGTGAAAAAGTAATGTGCGATTTAAAATAAAAGTATTTATATATAAGGTAAAAATTATATGTTTTAACTGGCTTACCACTTCGGGATGGGCTACATTTAGTTCTTCTGTAATTTCCTTAGTGGTAATGGTAGGGTTCTCTAAAACAAAAGTTTTTAATATTACGGAATCATGTTATGTACATTTTTTACTTTTCTTTGAAAGTTAGATCACTCACCACTTCGGAAGCGACAAAACCATTTTCTATAACTTCTTCTATTCACTACAACAACCTCAAAAGTGTTTTGCATAAATTTTGCATCCGTACTTGAAGTAGCACCTTCATGAAATTCGTCGAGTAATCCTTCACATTAGGTGGGACAAATATTGGCGTGAAGTTTTTGAAAATAATGGGCAAATGTTAGCTAATATCAAAGAAAATTATATAAATTAAATACAGAGTTACCAGTACTTTATATCTACAAGAAGAGATTAAAAAATTAATATATTCGGTCTGAAAAGTTTGTACTGGAAATCGGACACTAGTTTTGAACCAACCTGTTAGTACGACTGTGACGCTTTCATCAGTATTAGATATGAATAAAACTAGGACATCCTTGATGTATCCCTGACGCCAGCTGGGAAAAGATCTATAAAATAAGGAGTCAAGTTCAAATTTAAGTTGCTACTGCTCGCAGGTCTTATAGTAGACGATTCACTGCCTGACTTGAAACATTGTTTTTTTCTTATCTTCGTATGCATGACAAGGGTCATGATACGGGTCAGAGGGCATCATAATTGAGGAACAATTCTTTTATGTCTGTAGAAATCTTCACAGGTTCTTTGAGCATTACATAGAGGGAAATTGGGATGATACGGGTCTCAGATATCACTGAAGAACACTGCTTTTGTTCAATGTAATTTGCACAGGTTCCAGCTAGTGGAGAAAAAAACGACGTAAACATCAGCCAAATAGAATGACGCATTTGTTACTGTAAGAAAAACACGTAGCTACTGCTAATATACAACATCTAAAGCATCGGGAACAGCAGGAGATTCGCTCAAGAGAAGCCCTTCATCTCTCAAGCTTAAGAGATTGACGACAAGAAGTACAACTACCTTTTCGAGTCCAAGAAGTGGGCTTCAGGAAATTCAGAATTTCCAATTACGTCCAGAATATAATACATATTATGTACCATTTCATGGTAGGATGAAGCTCGAATTTTTATCCTATCGTATCAACTTGGCGATCAGCAAGTGAATTTTCTCCTCTTATTCTTCATATCTGGTCGGAAACACCCACCATGCAAAGAAACACCTGACGGAACTGTGTACGTATTGTTATAAATATACTTGATACATTCACACGCTTAAGGGTAGACGAAAAGGTCTGCATTGTCTATCCTAGAACCTCGTTTCACTGTCTCAACCAAGTGATCATGAAACAAAGACAGGTCTCAGAAATATTTGTGAATTAGCACTTACGGGAACTGAACACTCGTGATTTATGGCGTTTTATCGTAACGTTGCCCCTACAGAAAAGAGAATTCTCAAGAGCCGATTGTAATGTTCACTGTGTGAGGTAACATAAAGAATGCTGAATAACTGCATTATAGTGTGGCATTAGCGATCATTAAAGTGACACTGCGTAGCGATCTCCCTGGCACTAAATGCTAACACTAAATTGTGTTTTCTTCAGCGGAACAAAACCACTTTGCCACTTCCCCTACAGTGGGTACGGGCGCGAGATTCTGTTTCCTTAAGGCGCCGCAACAAGCTCTAATCAATGGTGGGAGGTCGCTAAAAGAGTCAAGTGTCCACTTGATGGCAGCCATGGCGCTCTCCTCGAGTAACTCCTCCAAGTTCGTTACGAGTAACGTTTCTTTAACTTGCTCTCAGCTCTTTGTCTCCTTTTCGTCCAGGAATACCATTGTCGTCGCCCACAGCGACCATCGAATTAATTTGGGAAACCTCAAGCG
>LQNS02277220.1:4077243-4089807 GCA_001587735.2 Parhyale hawaiensis | reverse complement strand
TCTCCTCGAGTAACTCCTCCAAGTTCGTTACGAGTAACGTTTCTTTAACTTGCTCTCAGCTCTTTGTCTCCTTTTCGTCCAGGAATACCATTGTCGTCGCCCACAGCGACCATCGAATTAATTTGGGAAACCTCAAGCGAGCGCCTCTCCGCACCTTTATGGTACGAAGCACTTGGCCGAATTAGTACTTAAACGGAGCTTCTTTTCTTTCATGTGATAAAACTTTTCTTGAAAATAAATGCCCATAAGAGTCCAACCCGGGAACAGCTTAACTGTTTTAGCCAAGCTAAAAAATCTCTGCTGGTTTTGTCTCCTTTCTTTTGAGGGGGAGAGGCTTATTTGTTTTAGCGTGCTTGCAACTGTCTTCACATTGGCGAGTGCTTTTGAGAATCAACAATTCATAGGAATAGAACAATGGCCAGATTACGGAATTCTTTTGGAAAGTCAGTGCAAGAATCTCTTCACCTGCTCGGAGACTGTATGGAATATTGAGATGTGGCTGAAGTGGAGTTGCATTTGCTCTGTTCAAGATGTCTGTCCACTAGAGATGCATTGAATGACATATTAATATAACCTTGAGTAGTGCAGCCCGTGCAGTGAAATGTCTTATAGACATGGAGAAAATACATGCCGGCATTTTACGCGAAAGTAACAAAAGGAATACTTGCGTGACTGTTGTTGTCCGTGAACGGTAACTGCAGCCCGAAAATTAACTGTGTTACAAGGCAATGTAATTCTCTGCACCCACCGACCGGGCCGATTTGTGCACGTTGCCTATAGTGATAGTCATAGAGAAATTGCAGTTTATATGAAACGTACTCCAGTTGTTGTCATCCTACAGGCAAAAAAATCGAAACAGAATTCCATTTTCTTGTGACAAAAGCACCTGAGTCCCTTACATAGGGTAATAAAATTACGGAATTACTTTTTGCCAGAGACGTACGCCAGCTGTCATTTTACAAGCGAAAAAAAATAAGGAACGTAATTACCTTTTTCGTGATAAAAAGACCTGGGTCCCTTACATAGGGTAACGGAATTACACTTTTTTCTAGTGGTAAGCGATCTGTGTTAGGTACAGTTGTTAATGATGACCGTTCTGTATTAATCTCATCAGCTCCTTTCCTTTAAGCTCGAAGTATTCATAAGTTTCAACTATAATGTTCAGAAACATAACTTTTTTGAAATGGCTGACAACTACAATGAATAATTTCTTGGCCCTTATAGCTAAACTCGCATAGCAAGTCCTGGGTCGATCAAAGCTCTCTTTTAGGTTATATATGTACTACAGTAAGGCGCGGATCCTTTTTACATGTGATCGTAAAAAATAGCAGAGAAAGGCCTTTGGCCTCTCGATAATTAATATTTATATTTTTCCTTTGTTTTCAGCAGCATAAGAAGGAATGGCATTGCATTACAGCAGCGGCATCGGCCAGTACTGTCTTCTATCGATAATTTTATTTGGAAATCAAGCAGGCCAATCCAAAGACACGCTTCCATGCAGAAGATTTGAAGGATGAAGGGGTGCCAATTTCCAGAATCTCATGCAGTACCGACTGTAGGGTACATATTTAGCGATCACTTGTTTCTCTGGTCACATGGATTTCTCATGTATATGTGCACCTTTTATTTTTATTTTCAGAATCTCCATTTCTGCTAGTGTGCTGAAGGCATGGGATGTTTAAAGAAAAATTGTGTACACGTTTCTTTGGAGAAAATCCTAGGTCAACCTCGATTTGCAAAGCTTCACCCATGTCATTTTGCTAAACATGTGCGTTGCAATAACCTGTTTGGCGGAACATCCTAGCCGGAAAGGATAAAAAGAAATAAGTATGAACTTAAAGAACACTTTTAAAGCGCGAAACCCAAATCGGCATTTTCCTAATATTTTCCCATTATACTCTGCCAAACATGTGGGCTAAATTGGGTTGCTTGGTAGACAATCTTTTTTACCTGCCATACATCATACAGTTGGCAGAACTGAATGTATTTTAGAAAGTTGTTCTTAAATCAAGTCAAACACTGAATAATAACCCATCCTATGCTACCTAAATAAGCTCAGATCAATGCAAAGAAAAAAAAATATGACATTTTCTCAGCGATTAGCGAATCTCTATCGAATTGCACAAGTTGCTACTGTTGTACTACCTTATCGCTACCTACTCGCTTAAGCTGCTGCCGTACTGCCTTATCTTTGCCTGTCGAATTATATATCTTGCTGCTTCATTTGACTGTTTCCCTAGTGGAGGATTGTCTTATCTCTGTCGAACTGCATATGCAGCAGTTGCTCCCAACGGTATACCAGGTTGCAGCTATCCGTATTTATTCACATACAGCAGCGCAGTATTACCGTCTCCGACACTTTTACGCCATCTCCAGTATGCTTCATGCCTATCGACCAACGGATTTTAACTTTATATTTAAGTGAATGATCATGGTAATACCCTTCTATGACTTTGAGAAAAGTATAACAGTGTCTCTTAGATTAGTAGCGGAGCTAATAATCTTTTAATTGAGTTGCTGTAATGCATCAGTTTGTAAGGTGCAAGGTAATACGTTAATTCCTGAATACCAACTTAGGGTATAGGAATTCATCGTTATAGTGACCAATCAGCCCTCCAACAATTTGCCAGCTGTATGCCAAATCCTGAAATTATAGGCAAATTCTGATAAACACCAAATGAAATCAGTGGTATTTCTGCACTCTTACCAAATGCCTGCGACATCGAACAAACCATCCGCTTATTTTAATTAACCAAATCAACGAAACCAATTGCATGCTGTAATGCTGTAATTGAGTTACGTAGAGCTCTGCGCAAAACACCCAAAACAGAGCTTGCGTGCTACGTCAACTGTGTACGATCTAATTAAAACACGAACTCGTGGGGCCACACAGCGCATAGGTAGATAGCTCAACTTAAAAATCATCCCCCCCTTCTTCGGAAATGATTCGTAACATTGATTTGAGGCCATTTTTATCCCTCGAAATTCAGTACAGCGGTACCGCTGACCAGCCCACAAAACGTCTTCGCTAATTACTGATCCAGTATGTTATTAAAATTATTAACCCTGTGCAGCATCTTCAAATTAACTCTGCACCAATCTTACTATGCTTCCGACAACCAAAGTAAAGACGTTCTTTAACGAAATAGAGGATGTCCCGCTTCAAGAGAATTGTACGAAAAACAGAAACACAGAAGACCAGGTTGGAAACAGGTTTCTTCTTAGTTACAAACAACCATATCACTGTAATTGTGAACTACTCTAATTATTGTAAATATTCGTGATGTGATGTATGCCTCTTTTTTTGCGCAGAGGCTTTTTTCACGTGGTGGTTCTCACTAAAATATTTTCTGCCTTATCCTGCTCTTATACTGGGAGATGCCTCACATTCATGTTTAAGCGTTCACTAATATGGGTCATACTTTTGTTCTTAATTAAAGTGGGGCATGATTTTATTCGTACGACAATTCATTCGCGCGGATATAGTCGGTGTGAAGGATAAACTCTCTTCCAAGAATAGTCTCAATGTTAAGCAATACGACTGTGGCTCACTATTTGTAGGCACTGCCCCAATTCAATAAATATAAAACAAACTACTATTTGCATGATTTGCATAAACGAAGTGTGTAGATTATTTACCGAAGACGTACTGGTGCCGTATAACGCTTTCATGAAACTGCTGTTCTAGTTACATAGTTTCTTTCTAATTAGTTGCCTTGGGCACCCACGCACCGCTCGAATAGGATTTTTTCGACTTTTCATGGCAGGAATTCACATAGTTGAATTCCCTTCAGCTGCTTGTTTACGACTTTTTCAATGTTCTGCAGTGTCCCACTGGAGCTTTCTTCAAACCTGTAAATATGAAAAGTTACGAATGCTCAAATCTCACAAAAAAATTATCCATCTGAGATGCCACGAGTGTGTATTTAGTTACTAAGAACTACTAAATCGTAATCGTTGCGTGCCGATGATCATTTTCACGCTGCAGCACCTTGATTTTCGGTCACATGCGATTGACTCTTTTTAGAAGTCTTTCAACAGCTTATCAGTGAAAATACTGGTTTAGTGTATGGCCATAAACGACAATTTAATTTGGACAATCATCTGGCTATTAAAGGAAAGTAAATCGGTATTATTAAGACCTCTGATTTGCTGATTCTGGCATTCTTGAACAATGTTGATGACAGATACGTCATTCCTAACTCCGGTGCTTTATTTCGGAGTTGTATACGAAAACTCCAAGTCTCGTCATCGGTAATACCAAATTCCACGTTATGAGGCACATTGTCCGCTTGTTCTAAAGAGTCAAAATCGCTTGCTCGATTTTTTTTCGGCTCTCAAAATTCAAAAAGTGCCAGTGCAAAAAATTCACAAAGTCGATAGCTATTGCCCATCCATTTATTACAACCGATTTCAGACACGCACTGCTGTCGCATTAGATGTTGGCCTGCATCCTATTCAAATGGCAGGACACCACTGTTGCCAAATCTAACGCACCGCTGCCTGTCTCTCTCCTTCAGTTACACCCCATGTTAAAGAGAAGAATTGCCCTATTTTTCATATAATGAAACTCCATTGCCCATTTCAAAATGTTGTACCTTCCCTTTTTAAAACAATAGAATCAAGCCATCTTGGTCGAAACGCATTACATGATAAAATAAAACTGTATAGTCATCTTGACCTTACCTCCTACTGGGCAACTCACACGCACTGGTTTGCGCTGCAGATATAGGCCAACAGCCCCAGAGAAGTGTACGACTGCAGTCGACCACAGATCTTCAAGAACTGTGGCGCCGTCGATAAAAGGCCCAAATAAAATGACTGTGCCTCCCGCCCCCTTTTTCATCATTCTAAAAATCAAAGCAGCTAATTACAAAATTAATTAATGAATTAATTTAATTGTCTACAGCAGTGCCATAAAAAAGCACAAAAATCCTGAATTCCATACGCTAACTTTTACTCAAACTAATCGTAGATTTGTAGCAAGTTGTGAAATAAATGAATACGAATCCTGGCAGTGAGTTGTAGTGCATACTGTCCTTTTAACAACATAGTTATTAGACTACTTGCTAATATTGAATATGCAAAGCGACTTTGCAATTTCTGCATTTAAAGAAGTCAAGAAATCCACCTGACTGGATCAATACATTAACAGCGTAACTGCTTGCCATCGGAGTAATATTATTTCATATGACAAAGTTTAATATAATCAAATATTTTATTAGCACCAGTGTAGTCACCATAAACATCTTTTGACTAAGGTGTTTTTGACCTTACTATTTGCTAATTTATATACAGTAGCTGAACAATCTGTAGGCAATTGTCTTACCTTTTTTTCTTTTTTCAGAGTATCCTCATATAAACATTTACATGCTGACCCCGTAGGTGCAGACAGAATATCCGTTTATTCGTTGCCAGCGATGCTGTCTGTCAGACAGGCTGCATCAGCTGGCACGCGAAATAGGAAGCCTGACAGAGCAAAGGGACGACATTTGCATGCACAAAGAGATTCGCCAGCTCGCCTGTTACAACTTGCCCTCTCCATACGAGGGCTTTGCACAGGTCTCCGGAGACCCTTACGACGTGTTTCAAGTTAGTTTCGCCAAGCATTCAGACTTGCGCATCATGCAATTATTGGAGACAAGACGGCTTGCGTGTAGCCCTGGACTGACACTTGTTGGAATTAGAAATGCACTTCGATTGAACAGTTGTCAATAACAACGAAGCTCGATATCAGGAGGAGTAGGAGGAAGAGGAGAGTTGGGCTGCAGTTGTATGTCTTTGGCGCTGCAGTTTGCTCAGATCTGTTCTTGAACTGAGGTACTCAGAATCACTTATGGACAATTATTAGCCAGATATAAGAGACTCTTGTAACCGCCTCACTAATAACATCATCTATTAGCAGTTCTTAGCCTGTTCTACAAAGGGCGCTCATTTCACTAAAATTGATGAGAAATCTTTAATTAAAACAGTGATGATTCACATCCTCCGTCTGTTTACATATTCATTTATTTATCTCGTGAGGATCTATGGTTCTGAAAGTAAGTAAACAAGTGCAGTGTCTCTTCTTGTTGAAATGATGTCAGTGCCAAAGTGTTGTCCGCCTTAGTTACCTCTGGGTCCAAATACCAGACTTCATTTTAGAGTCCGTTAAGGCTTTCTTCTCTTCATTTGTACTAAGGGTCTAATTTACGGCTGATTACGTACTGCATGATTATTGAAAGTACTCGTAGTTTTTATGTCAATGGCCCTATACATACGCTTATTCGCTTCTCAATTACACTTACGGCGATGAAAATTTACTCTCCTGGAGCAAAAGTCTGCGTAGTACAAGAGCTTGATGACGATAATACACGTACAGCACCTATTAATCCCAACTGTATTTTTTCCTGACAAGTAGCTTGCGCAAATGCTGTAAACCTGGCATCAAGGTAAGGAAGGTAGAAGGCTTGACGAAGGGGTCTTTTGGTCCCCGTACAAGTTATACTAAGCGTGCGAATGCGTTTCCGGTCGGGGTGTGAACCTGTACGTCTAACCCTTCACTGTATGACTTAATCCTAACGTTCCGGTAGCTATAATGCTACATGATTATATGCGTATCATATAGTGAAATCATGCAGTGAAGGAGGAAAATTTACGTGTTTCTTCTTAAGTCTACGGAGCAGCCGCTCTTAAACAAAATAACCCTTCAATTATGATAGGTATATATTCCGTATATTCCTCGAGCATATTACCATATATCGAGAGTAATTGGAAAGTGCTTTTAAGATTATTCTAAACCTAAGGGTTTTGACCTCCATTGGAGAGTTCCTTTATAGTTCATGCAATATCGGAAGAAATTAAAACATTTTCATGAGTTAGAGTTCGCTAGCTGAGTTCTCGGTGGTACAGCGTCTGTAGTGGCTCATGACCCAGCCACCTGAAGTAAACTCTTGTCATTTGCGATACGGTGAAATGCTCAATATATAATACTGTACTCCCCAGCTGGAGCCTATTGTTATGTTAGTCCTATTGAGGCTTAGTTGGAGTACACTTTCGGGCATGCGTTCTACGTTTCTAATGACATACAGCCGACAACACCGACCTGCTCTACAAAGTTGAGTCCAGCTAAGCCTACGGGGCTTCACTTCTATAACTTTAGACAGGAGCTTCGACGTAGCAATTCTGAATTGAGTTCTAGGTATTGGAAAAAATTGAATTATGGCTGAAAGGATTTGAAATTGTCCATTACGGCACAGAAATTAATTACCGGCAGAATAGGTGTAAACGGCTGAACCTAGATCCAACAGTAAAAACCAACGAACCTGTCTAAAGTTACAGACAAATCAAGCCTATTGAGATTACTATTACTGGCGCGTCCATCATCATATGCCCCTCTACTGTCTTCCACTCTTGAGGTCGCAGGTAGCGAATTCCGTGGGCGAGGTGGGGGGGGGGAGCGCTTCATTAACACTCTGAGTATAATAATCCTAGTATATGTGGAAATCACCATGACGTTGGTGACATTCTGCGGGCGAAGACTCAGCGTAGTACCACAGCCTGCAGATCCTACACTAAGACAATACGTTAATAGATAGAACCAACAAGTGAAGTATTACTTTTATCTCAGACATAAATCAGCGCAATGGGGCTAAATTCTCAAAACCTTCTTGCAGTCTCGGGCATCTGAGTTGCACAGCTGCGGGTACAAATGAAATGTCATAGGAGTTCAAGTTTTGAACCTTTTCCTTTGAACGCGGCAGTTCAACGTCACTCACATATGCAACTACTCAATGTTTGACGAGTAAACCCACTCGGACCATTTTGTTACTATAAGATCAGTCTAAATAAGAGACATAAATCAATCTAAGTCCAAACATCTGTACTTTCTCACGAAATCGTACATTATACATTCTCGAAAGTTTTCGAAGAGGTTGAGAAGCCAGTAGTAACTTCCATTAACCCATTTTCCGCGTGTGTCATTTACCTAGGGTTCGATATTTCAATTTCATTTGATAACATACGAAAACGAAGTCAACTGTACTTTAGTTGCACAAATGCCGTTTTTGCTTTATATTACCTTTTCACAAAGCCCACCATTTCAAAGATTAGATTGCTAAGCTCTGAAGTGAAATACACGGAAGTATCAAATATCTAGATTGAAACCAAGATAGTAATACATACACTAGCAAATGCCATTTTAAACATCAATATATATTTGGATATTTATTTATTATTTCCTTAATTTACCTGGACTATACTGTATTATGCTTGCAGCACTTCATCTCTTTTATAGAGAAAATTTAAGCTGTCGCGAGTATTCACAGTCCGCAAAACAGCACAACAACACGCGGCAACACTCTGACACGTACTGGACCCTCAGCTCCCAATAGAAAATGCCATCGAGGAGCAGGACCCGGACACAATGCCGTTACTAGTACAGCCTCGATTTCACGTAGCCACAGTGTACTCAAAAATAAGTTAGCAGTGGTATTTGTAAGACCCTGCCAACAAGTATAACGACAAATAATTTGCGTTGACACTTTTTTGTTCATCATACTTGAGTATTGATGTAGCGATGAAGGATACCCTGCAACAACCAACGTTTATTATTGAAAGAGGTGCCTGCTCTACAAGGACATTTGCAAGAGAGACTTGATGGCCCAGAATATCGACACCAAAACCTTCGAAGCCTTGGCCAGCGAGCGCGCGACGTGCAGGCGGGTGGTGTCTGGAGGCTTGTCCAACTTCGTGAGAACGCTGCCCGAACAATCTGAAGCCAGGAGACAGAAGGAACTCCTCCAACCAGAGAGATAGGTTTCCGTCGTCTTTTTTCTGTCTGCGGTGCCAGAAGGACTGCCATTCCCGCATCGGACTGATCAGCCATACTCGACGCTGCTACCGAGCTGGATCTCCGTCCCAGAGTGCAGACGAGACTGAAGGTTGCCTACTACTAAGTTCAACTCTGGTATGCAGAAATAGTATTTCTTCCACCCAGTCCCATACAGAGAAATTATTCCTATATAACAGGCAGTGCTGCATCAGCTAAAAGTGCAGGTTAAAATTCTGTTATATGTAAAACTGTATCTTTGTGTCTTGGTTACAACGGGTGGTATTTCAATCTCAATTATCGGCGCAAACCCTCATAATTAAACGAAGAAATTTAGCTGTGCAAATAATGAAGAATATGTATATTACGGTCTAGAAATGACAGTTAGATAAATGAAGGAGTCGGTGCAGCTAAATCACAATGAGCGAAATATCACCAGCAACAGAAGATTTACTGAAGAAAGGCCTTGTCAATTCCCAAGCTCAAGAGCAAGACATCAGAAAGCGAACAGCTACGTCTTTAAGTGACGCGGATATCAGAATATTCTGTTAATACGACGCTCGAATTTCCTCATGTCTGTTATAGAGCGTGATTCCTGATACACATACAAATACAGATTGAAACACAGAGATAATTATCATAAGAGTGTGATGAAATACGATAATCTTTAGCATATCCTTACTAATCATCAGCAAAGTTCTAATGCACGAAAGAATTATCTATAACATTATTATGCTTGAGGCTCCGTCCGCTCATATGACTGCACGTTACGCTTTTCAGCATTAGATGCCGGAAAATTCAATTTGCCAGACGTTCTGATTTTCTCCATGGCTGTCTTCTTTAGCTTCTTATAAAAAAATTCAGCCAGTTTGGAAGCAGAGACATGAAGACCATTCCATCCATACCGCCTTTCATTTTTTATGCCATATTACGTTCACTTTACTGGTGACTCAAGACATTCTTAATCTGACCAGATACGTAGCTAGGATACAGCAAGGGAGCACAGAGCTGTTAATGTTGGACATCTCGTTTTTTAGGTATTTTTTGATGCGAATGCGCGCTGTCGAAAGAAATACAATGACATCTTGAGAACAGAGGGTTCCACTGCTGTGACTGAAGAAATTGGACAAATCTGTTACTTTGTTGCATAACTATATAGCATTAAACAAAGCCGAAGTATGATGGGCTACTGATCAATATCCACGGGTCCCGTAATAGTGCAAGAAAATTGCATGCGCAAAAAAAAAAAATTAAAACTTGGAAGATTATGATCGAAGGGCTAAATTATCTGTAAACTGTGGGAAACAGAGCTTAGAAAAGACCTGCATATATATAGGTGAACAATGCAAGAAGTACTCTATAGTACCTTTATGTCTTTATCAAGACGCAATTGCAAATTCATTGCTAACAGAATATATGCCAGATTCACAGGTGAATTGAGAACACAAAGAGAGGTTATAGACGAGCTGACAGGTCGACGGAGTGTGTAACTGTAGACAGGGTTAAGCGACGGACATTTGTTTAGACGGGGTGGGTTAAATTAGACACGCTTCCTCAGGTCAAACTAACGTAAGTGAAAACGTTAATTAACCGTGCGATGTCCACGGGTCGCTCTAGTTTATTTTAATGGTAGCCCAAAATGACGTACTGTCATCTTCGACGGCATAATCTGTCGGTTTGTGCATACCCATGATACTTAGCGTATGCTAATGTTTCTTTATTAGTACTCAGTGCTAAGTTGTACAATAAGGATGGTGCACGTATGTAAGTCTTTCAGCAGCAGTGGAACAAAAGGTACAGCTTTTTTAGGTTTCTTCAGAAAGAATGTATGCTTTTCGCATAATTACTACTCACCACCAAGGCTTTCAACAAGACTGACATAAATCTCTTAGCAGAGGTAAAGCAAGATACGAGCTTCATCTATCTGATAAGGCGCGTCTTGACAACACGGGACCTCTGTGCACGTAAATACAGCAAAAGTCAGTGTGGCCGAGCATTTTTTTTTTTTTTTCTAGGAGGGCAGTCTCTCCATCCACACACTCTCGCTCTCTCTCCCAGGCGCTCTGAATATTCATGGAGTCTTCTTTCTCGTTGTGATGCAAAGGTTATTTTGTTTGGGAGTTTTTGGGCCTCCCATTAAGTTGCAGAAGGCTTGCAAGTGTCTGTGTGGCGTCGGGCCCAGATGGAATGTTGCACCGCCTGCCCAGCCGTTGTTGTTGGAAAATTTGCTGGGCGAGTCATGAGTTTAGAACGAGCAGTGGCTGCAGCAGATCGTGGGGCGTCGGTACTATTATAGCTTATTGTATGGTACGTTTGTGCGAGGATATAGTGAATTAAAACACGAGGTGGTTCTAGTTGTACGAGGTGTGTTGGATAGTTTATAGCTTATTGTACGGTGAAATTGTACAGCCAGTCGTTGCTTAATAAAATTAAGCTGGTAAAGCTTTCGAATAGAATATCGCTGTTAACGGAGGGTTGCAAGGAAGCCAGACTTTGCCTGGCGAACGGGTTTATTGTCAACAATCTCTGAATACCTAAAGTACACATTTGAACTCGTTTATGTCTATTCTTTTTAAAATTTGATTAATAATCAGTTATTCGGGGTTCAATATATGTCCCTATACCCAGCAATAGTGTGATCCAAAACTATTAATTTAGGAACAAAACGGGAGATCACCATAAGTTGACACAAGCCGTTAAAAGTAGAAGCAAAAATAAATGCATCAAACCTTTTGAGGGTTAAAACAATGGATCGGGAGCTGCTGGTGAACATGGAGCAATGAAACAATCATCTCTTGCCGAACAATGCTGCTGCACAGCCACTGTGAGTTCACGCAGTCGAGTGACAGAACGCGGGCTACAATAATTATCTTGTTGTCGCAGTCTGCTGTGCCACACAATTTTAAGGCCACTCGTAAATTGGATACAATCCTCAGTGTTCATTAGAGCATGTTTGGAGCTTGAGATGCGATACGGTTACTTGTGCCGTTTCGATGACTTTCTTGAGGAAGTCGTATGCTGTGCTGGAGAAAATTAGTTCTTCAAAAACCTGCTGCGGGTGCTGTGTGACCTTCCGCTTTGGGCTGAAGATACCGCTGTCTTATATGTTTTCGCAACGAGCGATGGCGTAATAGAAACAATTATTTTTTTCTGCTAGATAGCTTTCTACGCTCAAAATGAACTCGCATTCGATTATTTCCAGAAATTGCTAAGTTTACTGTGATTATTTTTGCCGACCTGTAACCGATTTCGGACGATCGATAACGTAACTCATAAACAAAGGGCATTTGCGCTAAGCACACTCGATAGTTTTTTGGGAAATTATTCTGTACCCTCCGCAAATACTCTTAGCAACCAGTTTACTACTTTCTGCACGTCCATGCACATAAGTAATATAAATAGATAGAAAAGTCCAGGGGAACTGCCCATGTATGCCAGACACACAAACACACTCACGAATGAGTGTCCACAAAAGAAAGGCTCGNTAACTCGTTGTTAGCCACCCCGCTGGTCACGGACTGCAGCATCACCTCTGCACAAGATGGGCAGCGTGCGTAACGTCGCCTGGACCTCGTCCGAAGTATCATCAAAGGTATAAAGGTACCCTCCGCTAATACTCTTGGCAACCAGTTTACTACTTTCTGCACGTCCATGCACATAAGTAATATAAATAGATAGAAAAGTCCAGGGGAACTGCCCATGTATGCCAGACACACAAACACACTCACGAATGAGTGTCCACAAAAGAAAGGCTC
>LQNS02277220.1:4024137-4052514 GCA_001587735.2 Parhyale hawaiensis | reverse complement strand
TGCTGGATTTTGCTTCCAGGCTTTGTAACGCACTTGTCGCCTAGCAATGGAGCGTTTGATTGTCCGATTCATCCAGAGGGGATGATTACTGATACGAACTCGTCTATTTGGGATGTGTCTTTCAGCTGCTCTCAGTATGCTCGTCCTCAAAATATGTGAGCATTGTTCTATACTGGCGTCTCTCATCGGGGTTTCAAAGTCAGTTGTTTCTATTTCAGTAGCCATTCCCTGAAAATTCGCTCGTCGATAGTCTGGTAGCTTGAGATGATTTGCATTAGTGGGGAATTCATTGCCAGTTTTGAGCGTAGATTCAATCATGTTGTTGTCTCCAAGCCGGTCTAGGACGACTAGGTCAACAATTTCACAATCAGGAGTGGAGAATACCAGATCTAGAATATTACCGTATATCGTAGGTTCATTAACGTGCTGAGTCAAGTGGTGATGGCTAAGGAGTTCAAGCAGTTTGCTGCCTGGGACTGGGCTGCACAAGGTAATATAGCTGCGAATACCGTACTTCAACATTATGACGTCACATGCCTCATTACCCATGATGCACTACAGCTTGGCTCCGCCCCCTGGGTTAACCTGTTCCAGTTACTCATCCTTGCAGCTGAAGCATACTCACAGACTAATAAACAATATCTGCTTTTTCCTCGTGCAAATGAATTTTATGTGAACGGTGGCTTAGGCACATGGCCATCAAAATTTTAGCACATCAATGCTATCTTCTACTTGCATACATTTTTTAATCGTCTTGTTGTGCTGTGTAGTTGGCAGTCTTGCTGTTTAGTAGCAACTTAAGTTGGGCCGAATTTCACCGCGCTAGAGAGTGATCATACCATCAACCTTTCAGTAAAATGTTAAAATTTGTTTTATCCTTTTGTGCTTCCGAAAATATTAAATGCAATTGTACAATCGATGCGAATAATAATGTGATAGCCTGATATGTATTCTATAGGGCGTATTTCACTGTCCTGCTTAGAGCTTAAACAAAATCTTCAGCGACCTGCATGGCATTCAGCTTCACTCTTTAGCAAATTACATGAAATTCAGCTTCAGCCCTCAGCGAATTACATGACATTCAGCTTCACTCTCTAGTGAGCTGTTACCATCCAGCTTCACTTCTTAGCGAATTACACGAAATTCAGTTTCACTCCTTAGTGAGCCTTTGTCATTCGGCTTCACTCTTTAGCTACTTACAACACATTCAGCTTCACTACTCAGCTAGCCACATCTCACTAACCTTCATTCGTTATCGAGCTGCTCAGCATTCAGCTTCATCACTGAAGGTACGCCTTCTGACCAATCAGCTTCATTCTTCAAAAATGAACAGACTATGCCTTTTAATTTTACTGCCTAGGTAATTGCAAGTATTTCCGCTAGACAGTCACTGGGCGGGCGGTAAGTCGAGGTGAGAAGTCGTTGAACATACGTGAAGTCGAAATAAGGAGTCCTCAAAAGTCGGTGGACTTCCAGTGCGTCGAGCTGCCAAGCGTGCACAGGGTTGGCACCGGTAACTGAAGCGCGCTCTCTCTCTCTTGCTGCAGCCTCCAGCGTGTGAAGAAGTGAGTTAGGAATGAAAGCTAAACTTTGCACAGATAGAGCAGGTCCCGAGGCAATTATGCGGTGACGGTGAGGTGCTGTCGCTGGCTTAGTTAGTCCCATGCCGTGACGAAGGCGAATGAAAAAATATTGTGCTGACGATGAGGCGCTGTCGCTGACTTAGTTGGTTCCCCCTCCCCTTGACTCCCCCTACTCAAGGTTCGTATCTACCAATAGGATTACCACTCATCGGCTGAAATGCCCGGCTTAACTGAGCCAATGATATGATTATGCGGCTACCCTTTCATTCGCCAGGAGATTAAAGGCATCTTCAGCAACTGCGGCAACCTCTAGTTCGATTCTTAGCGTGGATATTCACTGGATCACTTGAGCTTGACAGGGCAGAGGTAAGTAGAACGAGAGATTTTCAACTTGGCTCTAATTGTACTTCCTGTTTCTCCTATATTGAACACTTCCGACTCAATAGGATTTCAGAATTAAGGCAGTGTGGTGTTATTCCTCTTGATTGAACGGTAACCCGTATTCATTTGTACATAAAGTAGCACATCAGTCGGTAATTCCTCGCTTGGTGCCCGAGCATATCAAGCTTTCCAAAATAATGGGCTTTGCCCCTCCCGAATATAGCCGAAGTATTTTGTTGTACAATATCTAAAAATCTTGACGTTTTGCTACAATGTCTCGTGTTTTGATAGATCTTTTCGCTACCATATATAAGTCGTTCCAGCACATTCAGTAGTATTTTGCCTAATATTTTACATGTACTGCATCCAAAATAAAATTAGTTTTATTTTGAAGCGCAATGTCCAGATTAAGTTTTCTACTTCTACTAGGTGCTAATCAAAACTGGAAATTACAATCAACTGTCCAGCTATGTAGTGCGCCAGAAAAAAATTAAAGCACGGCCGCTAACTAAAAGAATTATTTAATATATCCTCGTTGTCTGAACAATGGAAGCTTCTGCTCACTATAGAAGCTCCCACTGCCGTCTAAATAATTATGATTATAATTTCGTGTTCATTCAGAGCTCGAGATTAATCTCATATAATAACAGAGGCAAATTTTTACTACATGAAAGGTTTTGCAGGGAGTTCTGGTGTTATATTCGTTCCTTAAGCGTAGCGCACTCGGCCAACAGTCTGTGACTTTCCGGCAGGGATGCCAAGATAAAACACTCATATACTGATGCGACACAATAAACGGAGTCTCACTGCTTGAATCGCGTACTATGACATGGGTGCGGCGGTAAAACCAAGAATATAGTAATAACAACTACTTGAAAATTCTTATACCCACGGTGTAACACGGACGTTGCGTACTACACAGTAACTGTTGTGATGAGAGTCCGGGAACGATCCACACTCTAGGTGATTGATTTTTGTGCAAAGCTCTCGGCCCTGAGTTAGCAAATACACTTGTGCTCGTAGTTCATCGTGTGGGTGGAGGGTAGTTGAACCTCCCGTTTCAGCGTCATAGTTTGTAGCGACCCGTCGTCGGCTGCAGCTGCAGTTGGCCACACTTCTAGAGATAGTTGGCCTATGTCTACCGCACAAACCAGTGCATGTGGGTTTCCCACTAAAGAGTGCAGTGAAAGTTGACTTTACCTTTTTCAGAAAAAAAGTGAAATCAATTGTATATAATCTACCATATGGTGAGACGCGATCGAGCGATTGCAAGACATCCTTGCGGTAAGACAACCGGCAGAATACTGCGATTGGTTTGAACAATTACTTCGCATGAATACCGGTTGCACACGAGCATATAGGTTCGTGTCAAAACATGTGAAACCGTGCTGGAGCCACTCTTCTTTCAATTACATACGGTGTGTGTAGGTGGGCCTGTGCGCGTGTATATAAATATATTCATTTGTGTGTAGGTATGTGTGCGTATATGTATAATATGTATGTGTGTGAAGCCAGGGTGTATCATAGCATATTGCAAGAAGACTTCACCCATAAAATACAGTAGCAAAATAACACAGCGGTCAAAATGACCGCTCGGCTGTTTTAGGTACACCATGTTGTGTTTCAAAAATTGTTTATCGTATGTAAAAGAAATTTTGTTCACGTAACCTTCACTTTTATTTAGGAAAATTCAGGCAGTATCAGAGCTATCATAACACAATGATGACATTTATGTGTACGTGAATTTCTAAAAACAGTCAAAATGACCGCTCGGCCGTTTTAGTGTCAAGCCTATTTCAGATCCATCAAATGTTATTTGTACTGGCAGATACATTTCGTCAAACCCCATTGCTGCATATATTCAGCACCTAGAGAATGATTTAACAAACTTATTCGTACCGTAGACGCATTCACAACGTCCGTAGAGATACTAATTAACTTATCATCGATCTTAGCAGGTGCTTGAATAATTTTGCCCAAAGGTGGTTGATTAATTTTGCCCAAACCCTTTCCAGCGCACATGAAATTAGAATAGAAAAGTAATTTAATTTATGTAGCGATTCCTCTTCTAACGAAACATATTATAATTATATTATCCGCGATTTTATCTTACTGCTAAATACATCAATGCCATCGAAGGCGGTAAAAAATTAAGATGGCACAATTTTCATGTCAGGTTCGGACTCTGGGAACTCGCTGCCCCATTACTGAATGTTTTATCGAGCTATAAATTGGAAGTAATCTTCACTATATCAGAGTGTCGCTATTGATTNAACTGTTTTCTATGATATATCTCTGAAGAAAATTTTCTTTTTTGAGGATTACTGTAATAAACGATAGCTGTATTGCGGTTACTTGCAAATAGTTATAATAAACAAGGCTATCAAGATATCAGTAGTATAGAAAGCGACAGTATCGAGATAAGCGTTCCTCTGCAGCGAAAAGCGGAAGAGGAACGGTTGTCTCGGTACTGTCGCTTTTCTATGCTACTCATATGGCAGGCGAAACCTAGGCTGTCGCACTAGGCCTGTTCCCTCTATATTGTAATATATGTGCTGCCTCAAATTGCAAGCTGCGGGGCCAGCACTTTCTCGGTTTAATTTATTATTTTCGTTTGTTTACTAGTTTATGTTCCACTTTGGTCTCCCCAGCAGCCTCTTATGCCCAGACATAAGTCAAAGCTTTGCAGTAACGCTTGGATAATTGGAGGAGCCGGTGAAATTCAAAATCTGCAATACAGATGTGTATTTTGTTGCTATGCATACATTTATTTGTGTGAAACCACGCCGTGTAACCACAAGATACGTACTGTAAAGGAGAGACTCATCAGTTGGTGGTTTGAGTGAAAAACGAAAAGTAGCTTGCCGGATAAGTTGACTCGTTATTTGTCACCTAAGAGATTTCTACCGGTTGCCCTTTCGTTGAACGTGTCCTTTTTTCAACGGCCGGAACCATGTCGCAGATATGCAATGTAGTTAATCCCAGTGCTAATGCAGAGGATTGATAAGGACCCTGTCCGATAGGCCCAATCATCTGCTCTAATGAGAGTATAACTAAAGAAGCACCCTGAGATAGCATACCACCGCCAAGTACGACAGCCTTAACGAAAAATCAAAAGTGGTCCTGAAAGCAGGATTTCGATTTTATCATCACCAAAATTTGATCATTTGGGCCTCTCGACATTAGTAACAGTTCCTGAAAGTTACTTGAAGATCCATCCTTAGCTACCGAGTTATGTTCTGACAAACACTAAGACAAACCTATAGTCAAATACCCAAAGGGACAATCCAGCCATCACCAAAATTTGGTAATTAGTGCATTTTAACCCTTCCAATTGTTTTTGAAACATTCATGAAGTTCCGTTCATAACTTTTCATGTATATTCTAATATACCTAAATGCAAACATGGTGACAAACGGACTGACGGATCATCACAATAATTTGGTTAGTTGCTTTTAACTAGTACCATTCCCAAAAATTTCCACAAATTTCATAAAGATCCGTAAATTATTGTTGGAGATATGCTACCAAGAAAAAACAGGCAGACTAACAAACAAACGCTTGGACGGATTTTCACCAAAAATTAATCATCTGTTTCTCCTATCATGCCTAACCGTCCCACTAAATTTAATAAATACCCTTCCGTCAAACACATAACCTCTTTGGCTGAGGTAAAAGTGCATTGCGCGACCCACGTTAAAATAAATGGCTTGAGGAATTGCTCAGGCATTAAAATAAGAGCGGCAATTATTTGTTCTAACTGCAATAACGCTAGTAATTTTTTTACTTAATTCCGCTTATGCAACACCGCAACATTTAAAAGTTTATTATAAAGATTTTACTGTTAGGAATAAACTGAATTTCTTCGCTCACGCATGGCTACAGCAATCTCTCAACCTTGATTTATAAAATGAGAGTTACTACTACGTTTGAAAGCAATAAATAGGTAAAAAATATTTCGTTTCTCTCATGTCGATTGCACCCACTTTTCACTTGGTATCAATAAGAGTTCACCTGATAACTTTACCGCTACAAATAGATGTATTCACTTTACAGTTCTGCAATTTATCTCGGCAGTCTCATTGTCGGCACAAAATTGGTCAGTTGCTATCCCTGCTCAATTGATGACTACTTGCGGTGCGCCCTCGTGACTTTGCAATTACAAAAAAAATTGTTCATTTCACTCATTCTCTCGTTTAGTTAGCATCCGTAATAGCAAACTGCACAATTTCCATCATGACTCTGAAAGCAGTAACTACAGACTTTCTTTTTACTGCATGACTAAATCCGTTTATTTGATTTTGATGCGTAGATAAAAGGCGAATTATTTTTGCAAGAATATGAAAGCCATAATTAACTGCTTTCATTTCGATAAACTGATACGACAATAGGCGTTGAAATGGCTTCGCAAAATGCTAAAAATTCTGACGATTTTATAAGCAGTAAATTACCTCTTTTATTTCACTCGCCCCTCGATTTGGTCTCTGAAATTTTTCCTATTTTAGATTTAATGCCCCGGTGACTACCTCCACATCAATCTGCGCTCTATTGACTGTGCAGTTGAGAATTCTCGTGATTTCTTCTTCTTCACGGATAGCTCAGAGTCGCTGTAGGCCTCCCACTCAAGGTGAATTTCCCAAGTGAGATTGGCAATTTGGCTTGTGCTAATCTTCATGGGTGACGTAGAGCTCCCTGGAGACTATACGGTCGAGTGCTCGACCGCTGTGTGTTTCTCTCGGCCTAGCTGCTCGCAGCTAATCGGGTTCTCAACATTGTGCCTGGCTTCTGCTCGACCGAGCCTCAAATTCTAAATATCAATTACGATGCTAGTGCCGCTAGAGGGCAAAGTTGAGCAACTAACGGGCCGAGTAGCAGCGCCACCAGTCCAAGAATATAGTGAGTTTTTTCTTGCGCAACTAGCACAGCCAGTTTTGAAGATATTGCGTATATATTGAGGTGCCTTACTAGTAAGAGCTTCGATTAGGTTATTTTGAATCAGGCAATGTCAGATCAGGCAACTTTAGAGATGGGTAGGTTAAATTAAACCAGGTTATAATAAAGCTACGCGAGAGTAAAACAGCGTACGTTATCTTTGCCTCGGATAAATTAGGCTAGGGTAAATTTGGCTCACTTAGATTAATACCAGTTAAAGTTAGCCAGGTTAGCATTAGATTAAGCTAGTCTAATCAGATTGAATTTACTTTGATTTCACTTGCGTTCGACTGGGCAGCAAAACTAAGACTTCTAGACCTAGTAATATTTATCCTAAAGTTCAGACAGATGCCCTGGCTTTCACTCATTGATCGTTTCATCGATTAACTGTGAGACATCTACAGAGTTGTGCCTAGCGGCGCTTGAACTAGCGCGAGCTAGTAGCCCTGCTAGTTTTTTAGTAGCGCAAGCACTAGTGCCGCTAGGTTTGAGAATCACTAGCGGCGCTAGTAGTGCCGCTGGGTTTTTAGCCAATCTCAAGCGCTGTGTCGCTGTAGCCTGTGTAAATAGCTAATAACCACTGTTCATTATTTACATATTATCTCACAAACTAAGCGTTTTTGGAATATTTTTTTTACTGGTGACACCCTATATACTATAGTGTATAGTACATCACTTACTTTTATGTATCTTCTCGTTACATGTAAAATCAGTGATACACTTATTTGATTTCTTCCATTTACAATGCAACTAAAATTATATTTTATTTCTTGCACTTCATTCTTTTCCTAGCACTAAAATAAATGTTTCCAAATTTTCGACTTAGAGTAGGTATTGTATATATATGGCGAAAATTAGCGCCAAAACTAGCGCTAGCGCCGCTGGATTTTCAAATGAGCAGCACTAGCGGTAGCGCCGCTAGTATTTCTCACGTCCAGCGCTAGTGCTAGTGCCGCTAGTTTCCTTCACTAGCGCGCACAACTCTGGACGTCTAAGAACTCAATCTTACTTCGTAGAATTTCGATTGACATCAGCTCAACACAACTAGGTTATTTCTAACACCATCAATAACACTATTCATAGTAAGGAGTCCAAATCTGAGTTTTAGACAAGTTAAATGGAGTGGGTTTGGCTTAGATGGACTTTGACGACTTAATGGAATGGGTCCTTGGTTGGGTGAAAACATTTTCTTCCACTACTTGCATCACCCAATTAGTTGTTTGAGTAAGCGCAGGAGCTGGCTACTTTGCAGGAAATCTCATAACTGTTTACCTTAGTGAATTTAAAGTTCAGCCAAAAGGGGAGTTTATGTTGAATTAAGAAAAGTAGACTTAGCTCTTTTAAATGAAACAAACTTTATGGTATCTTCACGTCGTGTACCAAACCTAGAGCAACAATAACGACCCGTGCCCAATAGGACAGATCACCATGCTCTAGGTTTGGTACTGGACGTGAAGATACCCTTATGTTTGTTTAATTTAAATGGGCTAAGTCTACTGTTTTTAATTCAACCTAAACTCCAGCTTTTGGCTGAAGTTTCATTGCCATACACCGGACGAAGTTCAGGTTACCGAGAGAGCTTGTGATTGAGACGAAGCTACAATAATATTGCATTATAAGACAAAAGCAAATCCATAAGTATTGAGTTTTGGTATGCATACGGACAATGTTGTCATAAGTTTGTTCCAAGTGGTACTCGTACGAGCCAGCATTGGGCGAATCTGAAATCCAGTTCAGAAAGAGCTCTTAAATGTCATTTCACAGTTATTGTACAACGACCTAAACGTACTAGGAAATAAAACGGCAAATAGCGTTAACTTCTAAAGTGAATCACATAACAGAGCCGGAAGAGCGAGTCATCATCTTTCACCAGCATTGATAAAAGATATTTTTTGAGCGGTTACTACTACTGTATTGAACAGCTCTTCCAAAATAATTATCAGCGAATACAATGAATATGAAAATAAGTGAGTTCATGTTCTGGTTCCAGAAGTTTTACCTCCGTTTAATAGTCAAGATAAGTGCCTTGACCTCTCGCCATTGACGCCTTCTGCCGTTACTAAAATAAAATATAAAATTTCGTCAATATTTTGTTTCGTTTCTATAGGTTTAAATTTATAAATCTTAGTTAGCAGCAACATTGGTGTTTTCTATAGTAGTGCTGATATATTACCTGCAATGAGCCGATGTGGCGCCGCCATTGCCTTACAAAATAAAATTTTCAACATAACAGATACAAACGGTAAAAATAATAAAAGTAAAGAATTTCACTCTATAATAATGCTCCTCGATTCGATGCCGCTAGTCAGGCATGTCATCGTACTATGCATTCCAATTTCTTACCCATTTTGCAATGATATAAAGTTGCTCGCAATCATAATAGGTATAGAATTTAGAGAAGGAAGATATTATCCTCTACTGAATCGCGGAGATACATATGTGTCTTCTTCGCAGTTTTACCGGGTGATCAAAGTTCAGCATGTGGTAGCTCTTCCTCTGTTCGAAATCAATAACAAACTAGAGCTGTTTCAGGGCCCATACCTCCGCCAAGCAAGACAATGTTAACGAAAAATTCAAACCAAAATTTCTTTTTCTTATCACCAAAATTTCGGTCTTGACGTCAATGACAGCTTCTGTAATTTTGTTTAAAGTTTTCCTATAACTTTTTGCTTCAGTTTCAGACAACACTGAGAAAAATATGTAGTCAAACACAACAACGGACCAACCGATTGTCACTAATTTGGCCGTTGGCGCCTTTTAACATTTTAACAATTCCTACAAATTTCATGTATGTCCGCTTACAACTTTTTGAGCTATGGTAGGACAAACATATAGTCGAACAATGGAACCGATAGTTATGACAATTCCTGATAATTGTATAAATTGCCGTTCATAACTTTTTGGTTAAGTTGCTGTTAGACATTAAAATAATCATCAAAACAAGCGAACAAACTGGCAAACAGATCACCATCAAAATTTGGTCATTCGCTCCTAGTACCCGTCCATAACTCTCTGAGCTACGCTACCAAGACAAAAGTGGCAGACAGACAAACAAACTGTTGAACGGATCTTCACCAAAAGTTTGTAATTTGTTCCTTTTAACATACCTTACAATCCCTGTAAATTTCATAAGGATGAGCCCATAACTTTTTGTATTACCTTAGTGTCAGGCAAAGATACACACCGACAGACACCCAAGCAAACGAACAAATTCGACTAAACCTAACCTCCAGAGCGGACGTAATAAAGGTAAAGTCAACTTCACAGCACACCCTTACTGGAAAATCAACAAGCACTGGTTCGTGCGACAGATTGATACCCGCTGGCCCCACAATACTGCTGGGCTACAGCCAAAAACAGATAGAGCTGTTGCGTCAGACACTGAAGACTTATAGGACAACTGCGATCACCATACCATCTCTATTCCTGGTTAGAGTCAGTATCCCCTCAAGAGCGCGTGAATACTAGAAATGCTGACTGAGCAAGCCAAGCACCGTAGCCGTAAGCAATCACTTACTATGTGAAGACACGAGCTCAGCACTCTAACATGCTGTAACTGCTGGTAAGTAGTCCATCATCACTTGGTATACCCACACTGAATCCCTGATGTGAAGACAGCTCAAATGCAAGCCCTTCACATACTTACTCAGCAGATCTCACAGGCTGTTGAGTTTTCTCGCGATATCTACTCCATACCACTAGTAGAGGGAATTGCTACCATTTCCTTCATTTTATGTGACAAACTGAACAAGTTTTGCATGCAGTGTCTAAAATACACTCTCCGGTGGTGCTACGTGTTATCTGCGATTGTCTAGTTACACTGTAACGATTCGATGAAAAGCATAGTCTTTCATTTTCATTTTGGATCAATTGTCTTATCAATATATATATATTCTTGCCGAATTAGATCTCATAGTTAAAGGCAGACACATTTTTATGCCTCAAAGTGTCAAAGTCAAGTTTTCGCTTCTCGGATAAATGGTACTCTACTCTTTAAATCACCTATAAAAGATCACTTTTAGAAGGTTAACATGTATTCTGATATAGCTAAAATTAACAGGAAATCATTTTAATGCTGCGAGGACTTCAATTGGTGATCGAAACTAATCAAACAATGTAATTATTCAATCCTGCTAATGAGGCGATTACTGTATCAGTAATTCTATCCGCAATAGGCCACGATATTTAACGTTTATATCCGTCCCAGGAGTGTCGGCTTTGAATGCAGATTTTCCATCATTAAATTGTCGAATGACGGTGATCCTTGTTCCCCTGTCGGGATAGGATGTGCCATAGGACGAATAATTAACATTGTTAGGTTTACCCATCCTATATTAACGATAAATCCCTCACAAGGGGACATCTATAGAGAACCTTGCCTTGTGCTTTAGCTATACCTTAGGGATGTTTGTTTTTCGTGCCCACCGCACGAAGTAATAACTTCCTTTTCAACATCATTCAACAATTTTAGTTATCACATTTTGTTTTATTACTTTTTTCCGCGATATTCCATGCTCGAGTTTCCCCGGCTTCCTCGACATACTATGTACATATACACTACATTTTGCTGTGTTGAAGTAGTGTGTTTTGTCAAGGAGCACCTATTTTACTGAGGTAGTGTCATTTATAGTCCAAGATTATTCTACTTCTTACTGTACAGGATACAATATTTTGTTTAGGACTGTGATCTCGTAGCAGCTAGTGTACAACGTATTAGAGATATCACACACAGTAGATGATAAGCAAATAACATAGTAAAACGATTGTGGAAATATTAAATAAAGCAAGCTTGCTCTTTAAAAAAATGGACGTTCGTTTCATCACTGAGCTGTAAGCCGCCCAGTGACTGACCGAGTTTACAGCAACGCGGGCCGCACACCAACGCAACTGGTTGCATGCAACGTGAAACTTAAGTTGTATGCACCCATTCAAAGCAAATACATAGATTACATAGAAACGTGCACACTGAGTTGCATGAAACTATAGTCGCATGCAATTATACTGCAGTTTCTGCAACTCAGTGTGCGCGTTTCTATGTATTTGTATTGAATAGTTGCCTGCAACTTAAGGTTCACGTTGCTTGCAACTAATTGCATGCAACCAGTTGCGTTGGTGTACGAGCCGCCGTAGTGTGTGCTTGGTAGCCGCGATGGGAGGTTTGCGCTCATCGCTGCCTTTTACTTACTTCCTATCAATTCCTCTAAGACGATGAAAATCCGTATTTTGTTTGAATAACACAGTTTATCTCTCTTATTGCTAATATTTTCACGTAAAATGTACAGCATTTGACAAAATATTAAAGATGTTAGTTCGTTAGTGTATTTCAAAATACAACCTGAAAATTTGGAGCCATGTCGAACTCAGTAGCTACCATTAGGGTGAAATAGCTTGGGTGTTATTTTCTCTAAACCTCCATGTCGTCACTCGTGTACCAGAAGATGGAATTGTTTACGAATTCCTTTACTAACAATCGAGAACCAAGTTTTGGCTACTAATATAACAATGAGTGGCATACCTTGTCTACTATAAAACTACATGGTTTATTTTACACACGGTGTCAGCTTAAAGGGGTCACCGTTTAGTAATCACTTTCTTTGACACAACAAGCATTTTATCACAGGAAACGTAACTCACTTTGCGTATTGTATCAAGTGCTCCAGTCCCAGAGGAGCTCTCTGGGCGAAACTTTCTTTCCGAGTCGACAACCAGCCTGGTACGTTACGGTAATTCAAATCTCGTTTTAGTTCGGCTGAAGTTCTGCCGCTATAGAAAGGTGCAGCAACTAATCCAATACAAGTTTGACTAGTTATAATTGCGTTTAGTTCAGCAATGATATCTGCCTTTTTCAAATTACTGACAGTACAAATTACAGTGATTTTTATAGTCAATAGAATGGTTGATGCAGTGGCACCGGCCAGTAACAAGAAAACTGTGGAAAATAATTGCCGTGCATGTTTTTATCGCCCAAAATTTCTAGTTAACATTGTCGCTCTAATTACTGAGCACTGAGGCCGCTGCTGATACTAGTATTGATCTCCGTGACGAGAGTTAGGTTGAAAACAATGCAGAGTACCAGTAGAATTTGTTGATTACAGAGTTGGTCCTCCCTTGAGATTAACACTGAAAGTACTACTGAGTACATTGTGTAAGTCCTGCACTGACAACACCATTGCATGGGAGTTCTATTGACTAGAGCTTTACTTGATTGGAAAATAAAGCATGAATGGGTTAATAGTTGTGGATGGCAGAGACGCATTTGCCTGGATACCTTGACTTTCGCTCCAAACGCTATTCGATCCTTTAGCTAGCGACCTCTTCGCCATATCTCTTGATAGCAGTATACATTTTTACTATAAAAATCAGGGCGTTATTATTTTTTTGAACGCTTGCCGGAATTTTCTTTTTTGCCAATATAAAAGTTATGCTTATTTTCTTAAGAAAAATGTAATAGATAAATCATCACTATGGAAAGTAAGTTTTTATCAATTTAGGATAAAAACTAGAACGACTCGTGACGTAAGACCATCACCCGCAGTGGAGGAAAATTTCATCACCGTTTTTTGATGGTCAGCTATTTCTAGTTTTTTTATCACTTCGAGGGCCACCCACCAGACTCTGTGCAAAAATTATGAACATTGCTCAACTCATTCCACCTATATCTGGGTGGAGTGCAAATTTCATCGTTGTCATTTTTTATGGCCAGCTAATCCTATTTATTTTTATTTTTTGGCATAGGTGGCATCGAAGACAGCTTCCAGACTCTTTGCAAAAAATCATGAACAAAGCTCAATTCCTGCTAGCATTTTTGGGTGGGGAGAGCAAATTTCATTGCCGTCATTTTTTATGACCAGTTAATCCTAGTTTTTTGGCATGGGTCACATCGAGGACCACCCACCAGACTCCGTGCAAAATATCATGAATGTTGTTCAACTTTTTCGATCACTTATTGGGTGGACAGACAAACAAACAAATATATATACAAATTCAAATCGTCAACGAAAAACATTATCACCTCTCTTCACTTCGCTCACGGGTGATAATTAATTTACTACCCCGGAGCACACCCGCAGCAAATACTGTGGGCAGGGAGTCTTATTCTATAGAAATACAATATTATTAAAAATCATAATACACTAAGCACATTAGTAAAGTTTGTGCTACCAACACCCCGTCCGACTCTCAGCAATCAACTCTGCCAAATTTGCTGTTGCAGGTGTTGTTAGGAGTTTATTTCGAGAGCAGCCCGGAGGTCACCAACCAGCCGACCGTTTCATTCCGGCAGTATTGAAATCGATAACAAACCTTCGTCAATATTTGGCCGGGCGTACATTGCACCCCAACCCTCTGGCAGTTGATCTTTAAGACTAGCAACGACTTGGATGGATGTAATATCAAGGGAAAAAACTTTACGATTGCCGGTCAGATACGGTCGTCAGCTCAGCAAACACTGTGACAGTGTACTACTGTATTGTCGTTCCCGGTCACGCTCGTGCAAAATCAGCTGAAAAATATTTGAATTTACGAATCAAACTTAGCAGTATTTACAGATAGTAAGTGTAAAGAGAGTGGGAATCATTTCGGCACCATGGGAAAGTTTTCTAATGATCAAAAATTTAAATTATCGGCACACTATGTGAGAGTACAATTGTTGCAAATATTTAATACTAATTTGGTCTGCCAAGAGAAATTTTTAAGTGGTGTGAGTATTGTCCTATAGTTCCATTTTTTGTTTTAATTAAATCGTATAAAAAGATCGTTTTCAAATGGTTACAGAGCCTAGCTTTCGTTTCTAGTTGACGTATGGGTATGACCAAAGGAAGCTGTTTAGATATTGCCAGTTTGAGATTGAAAATATCTTTGAAAAGCTTACAAAAGTCAGCACTTGTAACCACTTATTTATATGTAAAATAAGGGTGAATATTTTATATTTCCACATGAAATTAACTATTTGCGACTTTATTTAATTAACTCTAATTGTTTGTTTTATGAATTTATTTCCTGCTGTCCCATTATCACTCTCGGATTAATGCAACCCAAATTGTTTGATGAGGAACTGATTTACAGCCAAGTTATCGACAGCGACTTCATGTACTTCGTGTTCTTCGGCGGCAATGGGTTATACCTTCTGCCATGTTTCTGTTTACATTTTGATTCAATCCGCGTAGTTTAATGAATAAATCTCTTACTGTAACCTGGTCACTCTCGAGTAGATGCAATTCGCGTCATTGAAGAGTAACTATTTTACTGTCACGTATTCATTTAATACCTAAGTACCCGATGCCCTTTGCCTTGCTGATGTCTTGCTGTCACGTTATCCGACGTGACTGCATTCACCCCGTGTTGCCTGATTAGTGAATATCTTGCTGTCACGTTATCCTACATGACCGCATTGTAACCATATCATTGGCTACAACTAAGTGCAATCCATGTAGTTTGACGAGCAGATATCATACAGTCGCATTAAGATATATCATTCACGCATTTATGTATTACAAGTTGTTATGATGAGTGAATATTTTACCGCTGCTCTATCGTTCGTGACTTGACATAGCCAACGTTGTCATGCAACTATTGTTACAAGGCTCTGTATCAGTAATTCACCATATCGACTGCATGGCATCTTGCAATGAAAAAAATGCGCGCACGCAACCGTTCAAATGTCATTCCTGGAACGCCCTCTCAGGTTTGCATCTTTAATGCACAAGCAGCCATCATGCTACTGATACGCAGCTAANATTCTTACAAGGCTTTGTATCAGTAATTCACCATATCGACTGCATGGCATCTTGCAATGAAAAAAATGCGCGCACGCAACCGTTCAAATGTCATTCCTGGAACGCCCTCTCAGGTTTGCATCTTTAATGCACAAGCAGCCATCATGTTACTGATACGCAGCTAAAATGCTAAAAAACTAGCACATTTACAGTTCAGGTGAGGAAACATTTATTGGAATAAGATTAACTTGTTTCAGTGCAATTATCAATAGAAATAAATGGTAGAGGGAACTTCGTCAATATTTCACGTCTTTTGTACAAACAATTCAGCTATTTTCGCCGTAGTGAGATATGGTTGAGGTGCATTTACGGCTACTAGGCACTTTGGCATGCTGCGTCATTAAAATAGTACTTGTTTCCTGGAAATTAATGGCGCTAGTCTTACCATCACTTCTTACTGTAGAATTTTAAGAAACTATGCATTATCAAACAATATGATAAACACCGACGTGTGTTTATTTGTTATATATGTGTATGTTTCGTTTAGCGCACCTAAGGAAATAGACAGGCGAAAAATAGGCCAGGTTGCAGATTCTGTAATTAAGTGGCTTTTTCATGGAGAACGATGACCAGGTTACAGTTGCTGGCGAAAGTCGGATCCTTATCCCTTTATCTGAAAACACTTCTTGCTTGAAACTGTTTTTGACATCCAAACAATGAAGAAATTTGCAGCTTCTCTTAGCGCTGCCATGGAGTTTGATTGTCATAACTTTCTCCACACATCAAAACAGATGTTTGCTCTCAGCTCAAGAAGTATATATTCAGTAGCTGATCAACGAAGCGCATATGAAGCGATGATTTTCCACGCTGTACTAGACACAATTATTTCTTTCAGCTTGCTGTCTTCCTCTAACGGAGAGTTTTTGCTTCAACCGAAAAACTTGGATATACCGAAGGCTTATCCTTCGGTGGTTAGGATACGAGACAGAGAATTAATTCAATACAGTAACGCTTTGCTGCTTGCTAATTGAAAAGTTTACAGGTACGTCTTCTAAGGTGGGGGACGATTGTGCTGCTTAGATGAATTGAAAGAGAAAGCACTCATCTTTGATGACAATGTTAGTTGGTCTTTGCAGCGTATCCTCCACAAGCACATTAGTAACGAAAGTGTATTAAACGATGAAGGTTCATCACCAATTCTTCGCGGTCATTTTATGACAGCGCTGGTGCTCTAGCTCTAATAATGTTTTGATATTATTTATTATTTGCAATAGTTGCGAAGACTCTCCAATTTCTGAAGTACTGTTACTTTGATGATTTTTTTTTTTTTTTAGATACCGCGCCGTAGTGTTCACTTGTATCTGCCCTAACAAGACTGTGCATTTTTTTTTTTTTTTTTTATTCGTCTTAGTTATTGTTATAAATCGCTTGCTAGTATAAAAGTTGCAAATGCACAAAGCATATTGTTGCTTTTTAGCCAAAGTACCTTCCTTCGGTCGAAAAGACTAGGTTGAGTATGATACATAGACCTTACGTTCAAAATTCTTAGTCAATAGATGCACGAAAGCGCATTGAGTCGTTTATTGAATATACTCAGCAACACAAAACGCACTCTGCATCTCAAAGTTCTTCGCAGAAATTTATCTGCATTGGCACTTGTATTCACCACCATTCTATCAATCACATTGGCAGGTTAGAGACTACCGTACTGTACACAAAACTCTACGTCCTCTATTGCTTATAAGATGTCCGGTACAAATCTACAGCAGCTCGACTGCTATTTGTCGCTCTTTTTGCCACTACTAAAAGTAGTTCAAGAGTTTATAAGCAATTTCTCCTACATTTTTAACGAAAAAATAATATTTCATGAAGCTATCGGCCATGGTCGCCATAGTATCA
The DNA here is from genome assembly GCA_001587735.2 of Parhyale hawaiensis. Lineage (NCBI taxonomy): Eukaryota > Metazoa > Arthropoda > Malacostraca > Amphipoda > Hyalidae > Parhyale > Parhyale hawaiensis. Next base: position 4,035,005 of record LQNS02277220.1, on the reverse strand, counting down.
CCTCATACAGCTGTAATGTAGTGCACTGGAACTGGTTTAAATGTTTTAAGGCCTCGTCAGCTAAGCAGTTTTATAATAACCTCAGACCACCTTGCACTCGGACACTGCGTGCTTGCGTAATGGTGGTGACTGAGATGGGATCAGCACCTAGGTTCGCTTCCAGTCTTAGACTGCCGGCCTCTTCTCCCTAAGAGCATTTTTGCCCGCCCTAAATCATCTGCCGGAGCGGCCAAAATTTCTGTTACGGTTAGTCTATGTACCTCTCAATAATTAATTTAGGGTATCCTGTATTGTGTCCAACAATAAATTTTCTTTTGCAGTTTCCGTTCCATACTGGCAATGAAAGCTTATCAGTAACTCAAAATAATTAAAATTGTAGCGATTTTAATAAGTCGGCTACTGCACAGCTAATATTTTCATCACCCGAAAGGGGCATTTGCCTGGCGCAATGTCCTTGCGTAGTGACCATCAGAGGCTCCGAGAGTGCTAAACTGAATTATGAAATTAATCCGAGTGTCTAATTCAGTTTTTTTTAGAGCAATAACAGTTACTGTTACAAACGTTGTGTTGTCAACTAAGCTTACATATGCACAATTACAGCTGTACATTACAGTGCTGTACGGCAAGCAAGAAGCTTCTTCACAATAATCTCTAATCCCGTGGTAATAATGAATGCTTGAATGGATGCAAAGTAAACAAGTAAATAACAAGCATCCGTTCTGTGTATAAAAAAGAGCTGTCGCCAAGGTGATGTCGTTGGTACAAGCTTGGCGTAATGCAGCACGACGATGACAACTTGAATCATGCCCTGCGAAAGAGTGAATTATACAATGAGTAAACTTGTGCTGTATGCGAAGAAGAAACTGCTATTACCATTGGTAATGTGGATTGTGCATATTTGTTGCAGTGCATAAATAAAACTGATGAACAATAATTTTCTTCGTATACCCAGGGATGGATTTCTCCAAGCTAAATGCTGACAGAATAAGCAAAAGAACAATTGCTACCTGCTTCTATTAATTCGTATATTCGTCATGAGAAATTTGAGAGCTATAACCTTCCATACAAATGCACCTGGTTCTCGTTATACGAGAGGATTACGTTCTAGAAAAAACTCGTAGAAGGTGAATTCTCATACTTCAAACCTATGTTTACATTATATAACAACGGGGTTATGTTCAATGACCCATTTTTTTCTTTTTTTTAGAAAGAAAACAAACTATTGCCGGTGCTTTTCCAATTGCATCTGTTTGCCACAGTGAAGTGCTTAGATAAAAGCCTCGGCTCAAAAACCCTCTGATATGCCAGAGAATTTCTCTCGCATGCAGTGTAGCCTTTTGTGTAAGCAAGCTTGTTGCCCCGTGCTGTAGACGCGTCATAAAGATTTCCAAAGCAAGGTTCCCGCGAGATCGGTACAAGCCACGGTATCGCTTTTACTTCTATCGTTCATGCAGGCCCTGGAATGAAGGATTCAGGCAGCAGAGGCTGCTGTAAATGGCGAAATTCCATGGTAGCGGCAAAGCTAAATGTCACCAGAATAAAGTCTTCGGCTTGTCTTACTTTTGATACTGAACTGAATGTCAGCAGTTTTATTGAGAAACTCTGAGTACGCGATGTGCTTTGGAGAAGATGTTACTTCTCAGAAAACACCATGATATGGTCTCCTCGTCCTAGCAACGGTAATAGCTTGTTTTAACGAAGTTCGTCATATAAAAGTGCATTTTAAGCATAGTATTTTCCAGAAAATTTCACACCTTCTTCTCGTCCAAGTGACAGTATTAGACTAAATGTCTAATAGAAGTTTGGCGTAAATAGTGCTTTTCTAAGAAAACTTTTTGAAAGAAAGTTGATGATATTGTCTTCTCGTCCCAGCTATAGCATTAGATTAAATGTCTCAGAGAAGTTTGGCATAAGAAGTGTGTTTTAGCAAACTATTTGCAGAAACCTAATGACGTCAGAAGCTCGTCCAAGCAGCAGTATTGCAACTAAATGTTTTAGATATGTTCGGAGTAGGTATAGTGCAGTTTTAAGCAGTTCTTCTCTTCTCTCTGCAAACCATACGACATCGTTTTCTCCCGTCAGCGATGGTACTACACTAACTGCGCTATCAAGTGGCACGGTAAACTCTATTTAAGTTGAATTCAGTAGGCTTGAATGCACAGGAAGTTCAGTTAGAAGTACTAGCTCACCATGTTGAACTGAGTTTCAAGTTTTAGTTTCAAAGCGAGTTCTGTGAAGACCGTTGCAATTCAGTTAGCCTCGTGAAATGAAGTTCTCGGCCGCCTTAAAGGAGAATCGTCTTCCCAGTTGGAAATAATGGATGTGATTATGGTAGAATATAGTGGTGTATGAGTGATTAAGGTCGATTATTGATGATAAAACAATATGGTAGATATGTCGACCAAATCATAACGTTGATTTTAGTATATTTAGGTCGATATTGGTGGAGGCAATATTAGCTGTTCAAGGTTGGTTAGGAAACGAAGGTCGATGGTAGTACATCGATGTTTGAAGACTATATATGGTAGAGCATAACCAGGTACGTTTTCAACGGATTTCCGTACTTACGATCATGAGTGGATTTCCTCCCATTATTTGGGGAAGAATATGTATGGGTTGCCATTATAATATGGCTAGAATTGCCAACATAATCAACCAAAATAATATTGTATGACTAAAAGTTTCAAGCATCTAAAAATTCATATTATAGTGCAAAAATTGTGCACATATTCAGTGTTTTCTTTCCTGTCGATGAATTGCAAAAAATTGCAATGTATGTATGGACGTTAACTGCCTTGACGTTATTTTTATCTACTGTTTCTAAATTTCACAAACGCTTTACCAGTTTAGCGTAGTTACCCATCATTTCTATTTATTTGTTGTATCCCTTGTAAAACAGTATTGCAATCTTTGATCAAATATTGCCATCTATTTTTATGTTCATTCAGTTAATATCTGTAAAGTTTCATGAACAAATTATTCCCATTGGCTATATAGAAAGCAATGCCAAGTTTCATGATAAATTTGGCCTTACGTACCCTGACAATGGGTACGGCCAAACTTCTTCATCCAACGACTTGTCAATTCTTCTGAACTGTGTCTTATAGCTGCATACCAGCTTAATGCCCTGTCAGACGAGCGGTTTTTGTCCGCTGGCGGTCACGCCGCCTTTACCATGTCACACGGGCGGGTCGGCCGCTACTTACCCGACGCGGTTCAGTAGCGGCCGACCCGCCCGTGTGACATAATATAGGCGGTTGCGTGCGGCTGCCGCTGCAGTTCGAAGCGCGCCGTTGACGAAGCGTATTGTTGTGTTAAAATGAGTTTAGAACAGGAAGTACTGTGATTAACACTTTTGCTCTGAAAGAAGCGTCAACAGCGGCGTCGTAAACGGTTATGGGCATACCCAGTAACAAGTGCCTGTTTAACAGCTGGTGCTCAATATCTGCTATTAAAAACATGGGAAATGATCCCTCTAAATCTTGTAATTATTTCTAAATGCCTCTATGAACTGTTACGACATTTGCAAGACTCAATTGAAAAGCAAAATGCTGTAGTGCAGGCAACCCTGGCAACCGCCGCGGTCAGGCCGCCTCGACACCGCTCCTCTGACATAGAGAAGCGGGCTGGCCGCGGCGGTTTCAAGTGGGGACACGCGTCTCACCCGCCGCGGTCAGGCGGGTAAACCGCCCGTGTGACATCAGCCATCGTTTTACATAGGAATCAATATAAGCTCTTTCAAAAGCGGTTCCGCGGCGGCTGACCCGCTGTGCACCCGCGGCGGGCAACCCGCTCGTCTGACAGGGCCCTTAGAGTTGGAAGAATTTTAATATAAACGTGCGTTAACTGCACAGACTGGTTCAAACTCCTGCTCTATAGCATCGTCTTGAAGTTTAGAGCCTTTCACCATTCTGAGCTGCTGGCCTAACTCGCACGTATAAATTACCTTTTTTTGTTAGCAAGTAATCATTAGCAAACAAATCAGGTATCCAGGGCATAATATGTCAACAGTTGAAATAGTTGATCTTGGCAGAATATAGGCGTATCATTCGCTGAACACAGTCGATTTTGGTCGTGAATGGTGTTTCTTATGGTTCACTATGGTAGATCATGGTTGTGCAGCTAAAACCTTTATGGTTGTAATTGGGTATTTATGGTTGGGAATTATGGTTGTCAATATGGTCGAAGGTTGTGATACATCTCTACCATAATGCATCCCATAAATGGTTCAATATGGAGGATATATCGATAACAACAACCAAGAACTAGACCATAATCATAGTTTTTCTACTATAATCACAACCATTATTTCTGACTGGGTTGCTGATACCTACAGCACCCTTCAAAATGGTGAAATCAACACCTCTCTCTAACATTTCGGCTTAGCTTAACATGATTCGACCGAATTAATCGATGGCACCTCACATTTATTAATGGGTGTGTTACGTGTTTTCAGTCAGTAAGAATTGTTCCTGTAAAAAAAACTCATAACTTTGCTTCTCGGCTTGGCGATGTTGCCAGATTATCATAACAGCAGTCTTGGCAGCCCGAAATGCTGACAACATCGTTTGGGGAGGCCAACAATTTTCTTCATGTAAATGTTTTGAGAAGAGAAGCCTGGGGCAGGTTTTTTTTAATAAAATTTTTTCATGAAATGTCACAGTATGCAGCAACACAGCTTCACCTAACTGAAACATGTGAGTAGGAGAGCTCTTATTAATCTTACATGTGTAACAACTATAATGGAAATCACATTCGCGGAGTAATTTAACAAAAACTTTTAGAAAAAATTCAGAACGCCATGCACCAAAGGCTTTCACTCGAGAAGCAAAACCTCCTCAGCATGCCAACCCAAGATATGCATTGATTTAGTTATAGGGGCGAGCAGAAATTGCGGAAATTTTCAATTAGGCAAGACGTGTTATGATATATTATAATTAAACAAAGGTAGAATACTGAATTCGGTAAGTTGTTAACATGCCAGAATTTGATCAATTTGACACGTATTTGAAAAAATAACAATGATATAATACTTTGTTAAGTGATGTTTGCATTTGCGCAATATTGCATGGTTAAGGATTTAACGTACGTTTTAACTGCTCAATGTTGCATCTTTGCTCTATAGTAATATTGCATGCAAAGTGCTCTTTCTTTATCCGAACAGCAAACAAACGCATTTTGGTCCTCCATCTTTAGCGTTCTGCCCTGTAAGCTTTCACAAAATAGAATTGATGGTTCTAGGTTTTTCGCCGCCGGTCAATTCGCCGTCGGTCTTTTTTTCGCCGTTAGGTTATTTCGCCGTGATGTAATACAGTATAAATGCCGTGTTAATATATAAATTGCACCTAACCACGCCAAACCTAATATGCTATTCTCATGAAAAGTTTCAGCTTCAACAGCAGAACTTCCCAAGAAATGGAAGGATAATAAAAAGAAAATGTGGAAGAAAATGAAAAATACAAAAAACTAAAAGGTAATGACGCACAGAAATCACCGAGCTTAGTCTTTTACTGCACATGAAATAATAGAAAAAATCAAATTAAAAAATAATCATTAGCAAAATTCCAAATCCAATCATTTACGGGAAAAAATAAATAAAATCAATAATCACAAACTGGAACTTAAAATACCATTGCACATCTTTGTCATTTACTAAGATATTGCCAAGTGACTAAAAATAACTAAAATGTGCTTAACAAAAATGAAAAGGGATACGTTTAGATTAAAATTTTATTATTGACTAAGCCATCGTCAACATTGGGTGAGTCGGCAGAGGCTTCGCTTTGCCCTGCCAGTCACTTGAGACCGACCCAGCCGGACGACTTAAACTCAACTTACCTGTGCACAGAATTTTCAAGGTGTATTGAGCATGAGAGTTAACATCAATATTTAAGTTATCGGTAAAAATGAAACAATTCGTAGAATAAAAAGGAGACTCATACTACACATGAAAAAAAAAAAAAAACATGTTTACTATGTAGCCTATACCGCAAACGTTTTTCTGAACATAATATATCTATCATCAGTGCTGTAAAATAGAGGAAGAAAACATTTATGGAATTATCGAAATAAAGCTGGGGACGAAAGCATTCACTACAACCCACTAACAGACGTAAAGAAGAAGAACAAAACAAACAACAACAGCCTAAGTTAGAATCTATCTAAAAGCCATGCAAAGGAAGGAACAGAAGTGGTAGCACGAGCCTAACTAACGACATTCAAGTGGACTGCCGATTGACAAATTTTAGTCATTTTAGTAACTCGGTTATGTCGTAGTAAATGACCAATATGTGCAAATTTTATGGGATTATAATAGTTTAAGTTCCAGTAGGTGATTTTTAATTTTTTTAGTATATAACCAGACTTGGAATTTGTTATTTATTATACATTAGTTGAATGTTTTTTATCATTATTTCATATCTAGTAAATGACTAAGATCGGTGATGTTGTGCATCATTGCATTTTAAGTTACTGTATTTTTAATTTTATTCCACCTTCTCTTTTTATTACCCTTTGTTTTTTTGTTTTCCTGGGAAGTTTCGCTGCACGACTTGCTATATGGGCCACAATCTGAAGCTATTCCTAGTGATAATGATAACATATTAGCTTTGGCGTGGTTGGGTATAACTTATATATTATCAAGACATGTATGGTACATCACGGCGAAATGTCCTCACGGCAAAATGCCCTCACGGCAAAATGGCCTGACGGCGAAAAGACCGACGGCGAAATGACCGACGGCGGAAAAACCTGTCACGGGAATTGATAGCATGCACCTTTTCTATATGTGTCTGTGTGTAATATAGACACTTTCGTTACAGGTCATGCTTGTTCCGTATATGATACATGTAGCCCTTGATTCAGGTTCAACAATTCTAAATCCAAGTGTCAGGTAGTTATTTGTGCAAGTGAATCACGACCACATAAAAGTGATTGAAACTACAAATTTTAATCCTAAATCAGAATACAACATAAGACGAGTATGACCTACAATTAACGAGCACTTCCGGCATAGTAGCCAGACCAGTCTCTCAATAATGTGCTGCTTCGTTATTAGTTGAATTGTATTGATTACTTGGGAAAACTCTCTTATTCTTTCTTCTCCTTTCCTTGCAGCATTCCTAAGCAGCTTGTGTCCGCATATAAAATGTAGGTGTTCAATATATCCACTGGTTATTAGTAAGCAATATCGTTAAAGACATTTAACAATGCAGCTGAGTATGTAGTTGCTACACTTTCATAGGTTTAAAGTACATCGCCTCTCTACTTTTCTCGTGCTATTTAAAGAAAAAACATCTATATGCAGGGATTTCTTGCTTACCATTGTCTAGAGTTACTCAGTAACTCATTAGTTCGTATTTTTTGTCCCTCACTCAATGTTCGCTTCGTGCAGGTTTCTAGAGCAATCTGCATTCACTAATGTTATGCATTGGTCTCATGTGGATTTTGCTCTTCGTCTTCATTCCAAGCTTCATTACACGCCTAAAGAGAATCAGATTCGAGAGCCGCAGCATCATGCGCTTGCTTTTCTTATTGTTACTTTTGCTCACGAATCGCCCTTTGTGAAAGAAAAGATAACTTAAAACATTGGAAATTTGAAGAAATGTTTAGACGTTACGTAAAATTTAAAGTTAATTTAGCATACCATATACTTAAGTGTTACTACTGAAGTAATTCTCCAATTACTGTACAATGTTTGAATGGTTTGAATGTACTCTTTGCACATCTTGTTCATCAACAACGTTGTTTTTTGTTAAAATTATGGTTGCGGGAATCTTGCTCTCTGACTCATCTGTATCCAGACCCTATCTCCTCATCTGCCGTTATTCTTCTTTGCTCTTATTTCTTGCTCGATTGTACTCTCAGTACCCGCTCCCTGAGCGCACTGCATCCTCTAACAAAATGCAGTGGTCCCATATGGATTTTTGCTCTTGCTGCTCATCCCAGGCTTCATTACATGCATTAAAATTCGGGCAGTGTTCTCGCGAACGTGATTCTTGCCCCAAATCGACCCCGATGGAGCCGTAACGACAAATTCCTTGTTTAGGAGCTCCGTATAACTACATTTTTATCAAGTTCTTGTCGCAGGGACACGTGAGATACAAGGTAAGTGGGGACGCTCTTACGATAGCCTGTAGCTGTGTCTATGTGTGTAGTAAAATATTAATAATCTTTTATTACCGTGTTTATACGTGCCTGGATGAGGTCGCACTGCCGGCATATTTGGTTTAGAACTTTTTTACTTGGTTTTTTGTGAAGTGTGCCAGAAAAGTATATCGTGTTCCTGGAGCAATCGCCACAGGTGTTCGTGGGTTTAATATTGTGAGAGGTGTACTAGGCTGATTTCACGCTACAGACGTATGCGACTTGGAACTTTATCACGTGTTGATACATGGCGACTGTGTCTGTATGATTTCGCTCTTTGGAGATTTTCACGCGTTTAAGCGTGACGCGCGCCTGAATGACTAATTTCTGCACTTGTGGCTTATTGTACGCAGAAATTTTTCCAGTATTCATGCGCGAAGCGATAGAGGAAAATTTCGCGCTTACGGCGCATTAAACTTACGAGTTTTCCACGAGTTCTTGTGTGACGCGTGCCTGCATGACACTACATTTCAGGTATATACTGTATATATATATTTATTTAATTTTGACAAACGAATATAATTTAAGACTAGTGTTGCATTTGTTAATTTTACATGCTGTGTTCACCTGGAAAAAAAGTTCAAAATGAGGCTTCTATTGAGCCAGTTTAGCCTAGGAACTTTGTTAGAGCTTACAACTAAACTGATTTAATTAACTATAACAGCTTTAGCTCCAGATGCTGTGGAGGAGATGCCGGCCAGAGCTGACTAAAAGGCCGCTAAAACTCACTACAATAATGTGACTTATAGCTATATACATATATATACTTGTAACTGTTGTGTCGTTAGCAGTAATATAAGAGAAATGTATTCGCTCAGCGACAAAGTAGTCTTTTCACCAGCAAATTTGAAACTCAGCGCTGAGGATATCTAACGCGTTTCTTAACTGCAATATTGACACTGAGTTTCACTTCCTTCTCGCAGCAAAGCTTGACGTGCATTCAGTTTCAGATGACCATCTTCTGTGACGAGCAGAATATACACATGTCGAACATAATTTTTTTCGGAGTTGAATTACAGTGGATAGCGAAATAAGTGAATTTTCATTCACAGAATGATTTCTTTGTATATTATGATAGAATAACCACATAGTACTAAAATATTTCGGGTCGTACAATGATTTCACCATCCCTGCAGGCTCATATTTTGTGCAAAATTGAATCATGCTAGCAGACATAAATTTCAAAGTATTTTGTCCCAGAGCATTGTGCCTGAACATTGTTTGCGGTTGAGCTTATACATTCGCCTTCTCAAGGTTCATTACAAGGAGGTAACCAGGTTGTATATGTAATTTTATTAAAATACTAGTGGGCCCGCGCGTGGAAAAATTCACGCAATAATCGATATATATGCTTTATAGAGGCCAGTGCAAAATCTTCTCTTCATTGACTTGCTTCTTCTTCATCACAAGCAATTTGTGATGACTGATGACACTTCTTCATAGATTGTACTTTCCTTACTAAAATACATATAGAGGAATACGCTACGACGGCCAACTCAAATTATTATCGTAAGAGATGAGTGCTTTCTTCTGAGCAGTACACTTCAATTCGTCTTCAGCACACTCCTTCCATCCCTTAGATGACATGCAAAATATTAACTGTATTTGTTAGCGCTGAAACATCACCGAATTTCATTTCCTCTGCGTATCCAGCATACATAGTGAGATAATTTCGGCAGAACTCAATTTTTGCTCCTGAAAAGTTGGAATAAAGAATGACTACGCGTACTATAATGGAAAAAAATCGGTTCCTCTATGCTTCGCTAATTCGCTACAAAAAATGTAAAACGAAAACCAACACAAAATATAACTTCGATGTAGAGAAAACGCAATGAATATCAGACTCCATGGGAACGGCAGGAGAAGCTGGAAGACAAGGAGCTTCTACTGGGAGGAGCAAGCCCAAGCACTCTCTGGGCGAGTAAACACATGGCTTTGTCACGTCCTTGAAGTGGCTGAATTGCTTTCATGCAGTAAAACGAAGGCAGTGGTCAGCACATATAATTAAGGAAGATACAGATAGGCAGTTCTTCAATATTTTTTGCAAGATAATCGTGTCTAAAGATTTATATTCCAGTGCTCACCCTGTTACTTTCATCATAAGATGGTATACAAGAAACAAGTTTCTTTTACATACTGTACTTCCATCCGCTCAAAATTTCGTCCATGGTTAATTGTTATAAAAATTTGAGCTCAGGACTCCGTCCTATGCAGGCTGCGTGAGGCAATGCCGCTCTCCGATTGGATAAGCCACTCAGCCAGTTCAAAGGGAAAGTTCACTCGAAACGCTCCCGTAGGGTAAATAGAGAGGGTGCGCTCCTCCCTATTAGAACCTCCTTGCTGGAAGAGCAAGAACTGCATTCAGTGTTAACTAGCTGCACCCGTGAAAATATTCACGGTTTACCAACTTTATTTTGAGTGTTTGGAAAATTTCCTTTTAACGGTATGCTTGTTGTTGGATTTTAATGTAATTAGTTGCACATCTAGTTTAATCGTGTTTATTATTGCAAATCGGTTGTTGCCCTCCTGGGGGTAGTTAACTTCCCAGGGGTTGTTGTCCTCCTAGGGGTCTTTGTTTTCCCCGAAGGTAAGTGTCCTTCCAATTTATGGGGTAGTTTACCTCCTATTGGGACAGTTGTCCTCCAATTTAGGAAGCTGTCCTCTGTGGGACCCATGGATATTCTACGGTTGGTAAATGTTTTCACTTACCATAGTTTAACCTG
>LQNS02277220.1:3991880-4014205 GCA_001587735.2 Parhyale hawaiensis | reverse complement strand
AATTAAATGTTTATCAGGAGCGCTTGAAAAGTTAAAATTGTGTTACCTGTTAAATTTCGGACTTGCAGCACAAACTGGTGTTTTGCTGGCGGTGACTACGCCCGCAACATAAAGATAAACAGGCAGAGCTCCAGTTCTTCAACAACGTGTAAGTATTTTTCCTCGTACCAATAGCATTCTGCCTGTTGCATTCTAGTGCTATTTTTTCCTATAGACGGCGTTACATGACGGCCGCAGAAAGATCTTCTCTCAGCCCAGTGTCTAACTGCGTTGGTGCGTCCAGCTGAGCAGCCGAAAAGTGCACAGTTTACTGATTTTTAATTCACTTTAAATTTTCATTAGCGAACTTATGGAGCCAATTGAGTTTAGGGCTAAAATTTTTACATTATTTAGTTTACACACTACTGTGCATACAACACAAGACAGTTGGGAGGTGAACTAAAGTGACGTATTCTTTTTACCATGTTCTGGACCCGCCTTTTATCTTGCTTCGCTGCATAGAACATCTTATAGAGGGCAGTACCTTTATGTCATCCACAATAAATATCTCTTTCTTTTACCGTATCTTAAGCACCACCACATTTTCTTGCCTTCTTTTGTCCACTATGGTTGTCCTTTTCTTGAAGCCTCATTTGCAACAACCTCTTTCTGCCTTTCATTAGCCAGCAGTTCTATTTGTTTCTTCTACCCTTATCTATCACGAATTCTTGCTTTCCATTATCCGCCGTGGATAGCCTTTCCTGCTATTCCGTCTTTCTATGTACGACAATGTGTTCTTGTCTTCCAAGATCCACACTGAATATTCCTTTCTTCTACTATCGTTCACTTAGGAGCTCCTAGCTTCCACTATCGACCACGGATATCCTTTTCTTCTACCATCGCTCAAATACGTTAGCACCTATTTGATAATATCCAATGTCTACTGCAGACATCCCTTTTTTCCACCGTCGACTTGCCTCCCAAATCACCTCCTTGCATGCTCTTATCTTCCACTATTTTCTTTCATTCAGTTGCCCAGAGTAGATATCCGTTTCTTCTAGCGTCATGATCACTTGTTTGCTGATAGAAAAGCAAAGCCGGGCTCTATTCTAGACTCAATCAGTACCTTTACCTCGTCATTATGACAACTGGCTGGGGGCTCGGGCCAATGAATTTTCAATCGTAGTTAGCCAGCCTAGCATGACTTGGACTGGTCGATACATCATCAACTTTCAGTATTCTCTCCTGTCTAACTTTGGAGCAGCTCGCCTGCAGTTACTTCGAGCTGTTGCTGAAGTGATTTGTTGTGTGCAGATCGATCGCAGACTTTCCAAGTTTTGTCTATATGGAGAATGAGCAGCACTTGTTGGCACTTCATTTCGTAAAATTGGCCGTTGACTTGGGATAAAGATAGTTATTAATTTCTTACAACATGAGTTGCAAGAAAAAAATTGTAAAGAAATAAGAGAATGAAAAAGCATAAAGTGCTTTGAAACTACCAAAAGGATACAGACTGATTCAAGAAGAGAGAGTAATAGTTATTCGAAAAAATCGAAAGTGCAATGAAACAGGGTAACAGTAGAGTATAACATTAGGTTCAAAAGAACAACAAGGGTAAAGGTATAGAGAATAGGGGAGTGTCAAATTTACTCAATGGAAAATTGAGCGCAAAATTTCTCGAAAATGATACAACAGAAAAACAAAGAAATTAACCAAGACGTACGTAGAGTTCCTAATCAAGCATATTATATCAGTTTACAACATGCTCTGCAGTTACACGTTCACTTCCTCGTCACCCAAGACACACCTCAGACCTGACCGAACAGGACGGAAAAATAAGAGAGTGCGCCACACGCAACATGTGAGACAAAAACAAGCCTCACAACCGACTCTTTCGTGACCGAAAATCAGTTTCGTGACGGTGTTTCATACTCGATACTTTTGAAAAAATTATCGCAGCTTCTCAGAGCTTGTACGTGTCATGCTCGCTGGTGCTGTACATGCTGCAGACCTTACACTGGTAGAGATATGTTTGTTTCCAATTGCTGTTTGCCCTTTATGATTAGGAGTTGAATGGGTTTCCCATTTTTAACCAAGCATGGGAAAAGTAAACATCTTCATGCTATATGTTGTTCTGTTAAATGCGTTTGAAATTAAGCAACTGCTTCTTGAACTCGTCCTGGAATTACTTTTAATTCGCTACTCTTCATTCTAAAGTAATTTCTACGCTATCTGAAAAAATGTAATATTGACAATTATATGTAGGAAAATTATGAGATACCCAATGCTTGTATTTGAATTTTTAGCGCTTATCCCATGCTCCATCATACACGGTGCATACCGTGATATATTTATAATTTAATATACTTCAATTACTAAGGCAGTAGCATTAAATACTCTGATAATTAAAAAACAAACGGATAACTTCAAGGTGTGCTGCGGCAGCACGCACTTGAGGAAACAAAGAATTTGTGAGACAGATGATGAAAGACGCTTAAGTTAAGACTATGTATAACTCTTAATTATTTACATATCGTAGAAAATATTTTGCCCAAGATTATCATTTGCCCTAATGAGCAAGATTCGAAACATGAACCACAATACTATTGAAAAAGTTTTTGTGCGGTTCTTTTCTCAAGGGCTAAATGGCTGGCGATGGGCTTAGGAAAGTTAAGTTGGCCCACCACCTATTATGAGGAGTTGCGGCCCCAGGGTGACTCCATAACTTACTTAACCTGCTTCCTAGCTCGTAGTGCTTCTAATAAGCATATATTAATATTTTTAAATGTTATATGACTCTCAGTTTGGAGATTTGATTTTGCAATTTTCCTGCTCTAACTTTGGTGATTTGGTTTTGTAATTCTTCTTCCCTCACTTTCTAAATCCAAAACTTGGTACAGAGGCTAGAGAAGACTAAACTAAGACAGTATTATGCAATACTTATTTCAAATGCGACGCACTCGAACGCAATTAACAGACAAGGTCAAATACTGACGATTAGCTGCCAGTTGCCCATGTCCACTATTGTGTAGCTAGATTAAACTCCCAAGCTTATAGCCGCAACATGATACTGATATAAATATTAATTTCATTTCGTTGCTTAGAAAAAACAAAGCCCAACGAATCCGCCAACGATGCAGCTAAGCCTCGACGCTACGATCTTAGATAAAAGTTAATCAACCCTTCCACGCCTGAATTTATCTTGCCAGTCTCCTATAAAAATAACAATCTTCAGTACGGGATACATGCACTTGACGCACACTGTAATGAATGTTTGAGAATGGTAGCGTTACGTATGACTGGCGAATGCGCTGTTTAAGCGGTTAAAAATTTCTGTCTTTGCGACAAAGTTTTCCCACTCAGGTTTTCAGAGAGCTGAAAATAAACATATTACAAAACTGATCTGCAGATAATGGTTTATCAGATGTTATGCATCCCGTGAAGCCGACTGTACCCGTTTGGGGGTTCACAAATTGGTAAAGGTAAAGTCAACTTAGACCACACCCTCACCTGGGAAGCCCACATGCACTGGTTTGTGCTGCGGGTATAGGCCCACTGGCCCCAGATAAGTAAGTGTAGTATGAAAGGGTTACAGTTGAAATCCTTTATGCAAAGCTTTCTAGCTAGTAATTAGATAGCTAAGTCGATACAACATCATCAAAAAGCAAGGCCGCCGTAGAAGCTTAAACTGTAATTTAGCTTCCGGGCGGCGCCGCAGCGGCCTTAGATTTTGTTCTGGAATTAATTTGCCACAAGTCCACAAAATCAAGGTAAATAGCTGGCTAGAGCTGTAATTAGAAAACCCAAGACTCGGCCAAAATCGGAAGACTAACACAAAGAGATACTGACAGACGAAGAAAGAGACTGATGGGATTGTACATCACCAAAATCTGATGAACTGTTCCTCGTGATTTACTTATCTGTTGCTGTAGTTTACATAAACACCCATCAATATTGTTTTCAGCTATTTTTTCAACAGACAGGGAAAGACTCAAATAAACGGAACGACAAATCATTACCATATCATTCATATAATTCTTAACAGATCTTGTAAATTCCATGAAGAACCATCGATAAGTTATGAATTATGTTGTTAATAACAAATAAACAGACAACAGCTGAACAGACATACAGATATCATAAAATCCTGCAACTTCTTCTAAGTTTCATATTGATCCGTCCATAACTTTTTGAATTACGTAGCTAACGGACACAAGAACGACAGACAAACGAACAGGTGGATCATCAATATAATTTGAATCATGTCTTCCGAGGGAAATTCCTTACAGCGCCTGTAAATTTAATGAAAATCCGTTGGCAATTTTTAAAATGACGTTGCTAAACGAAAAATGAACAAACGTTGGCAAGAACACAAACTGTCTGGCGGAGGTAGTAAGCGAAACTCTACGGTAATTGATGCGAAGAGTTGACTTACTTCATTATGTTGGCTGGACATTAGTAGAGTAAAACTCCTGAAAACGTAGGCAGTACAAAGCACTGTTTGTAAATATGGTAACAACCGATGCCTTAGCAAATGATTAGCAGATTGGAGTTATAAAACAAAATTGGTAGCGTATATTGTATTGTATTATACTGCAGTTAGTATCAACAGTTACTTCCCTGTTTTCTACGGATTTAGCTCATAAAAACCGTTGATGAATGTGGGGGGATGTTGGTACACTGTAGAACTTGTCTTCTCTAAGTCGAGACTCCTATCGAAATGGGAGGCAATAGTTCCGTCTACGTTTTAGAACATCCGCTGCAATTTGACAGCCGATGGTCTGACAGTGTAGAGCAACAGTAGCACTATAACACCGTCGTTGTTTTGTTTTAGATCGGCAAAGACTTCATCTAATTGCAGGAAACTGAATTAGGTAAAGTCTTGGGCACGCCTACAAGAACGTTAGAACAGTATCAATAATTATTGCTATAATATATCTGGTTGGTTTTTACCATATTATTTATAGAGTGAGTCATGTGTGAATGAGTCAATTCTCGTGTGCATCACTTAGCTGAGAAGATATTTTGCGAATAGAGCCACAAATAGCACATTTGTTAAGAACAGAGCCTCAACAAAGGATATTCCGTATGTAGGGGCCTTAATTTAAAAGCGTATTTATTGAGAACACTGGCCTCAACAACCTATCAGTTAAGAATAGTGGCCTTAACAACGGCTTTATGACGTAAATTGGCCTCAGCAACATATGAGTTGAGAATTGTGGCCTAAATAGCGTATTAGTTGAGTATAGTGGCCTGAACACCGTATGAGTTGAAAATAGTGGCCTCAAAGAGCAGCTGTTCAAAGTGGTAAATATCAAACATTACATCTGGAGAGACCCGCAATATCAGCTGCTCATCTGTTCAGAGCAGACACAGTAGCACCACAACTATTGAGAGCAGTTACATCAAGTACGTCTACTTAGCGCAGCAAATTAGCAGCACATCTGTTGAAAGCAGTAACGTCAATAGCACATCTGTTGAAATCAGAAACACTACTTACACATCTGCTTAGAGTAGTAACATCAACAAACATCTGTTTAGACCAGTAACATCAACAGCGCATACGTTGAGACCAGCAACATCAACAGCACTCTTGCACCAATGAATGGCAGTCCCATAAGGAAGATTCACAATATTTTTGGTCACAGAAGTGCCCAGTGTAAAGCCCTAACAGAGTTGCTGCGCAGACATCATAGGAATCCCTTTGGCAAAGGTGCCGTTCAGTTCAAAGAAGAACGCTCAATATTGCGAACTGTGTTGCTGCCTTTCACCCTCGATGCACAAAGACGGAACGGAATGCCTGCTGTGCGAGAGTGCAAATGTTAAATGCAGTCCCA
This sequence comes from Parhyale hawaiensis, assembly GCA_001587735.2. Taxonomy (NCBI): domain Eukaryota; kingdom Metazoa; phylum Arthropoda; class Malacostraca; order Amphipoda; family Hyalidae; genus Parhyale; species Parhyale hawaiensis. Next base: position 4,008,389 of record LQNS02277220.1, on the reverse strand, counting down.
GGAACAGGAAAGCTTAACTGCTGCGCACGTTAGGCTGGAGGTGGGAACGTGCCGCCAATGATATTTGGAGAAACTGTTACTTCATTCTTAGATTTTGTTGTGTGTGGAAGGTACTGGTCAGCGCCTCAGATGTTTTTCTTTACCGATATTCGATACATGCTGTTGCTAAAACTCAGTGATAGTTGCTCTCAGAAGGCAAAAGTTGATTATTTTTATTAAGACTTCGCACAAGGTTGCCAATGGACAAAAATATCCGGAACGAAGCACAAAGCAACACTAAGTAGCCCAAGGCGCTTCTAAGAAGAATTGTCCATCAAAAAAACATTCACAATCGGTATGAACGCTTGCAGATCGATACGACTGAACACGGCAGCGAATATCCTACAAGCACCGTTGCGGGAATGAAACATCAACCGAACTGACATATTTGGCACCTAACTATTCCAAAGTAAAGAGATCAGCTACGCCCGTAACTCGCGGGTTTCGTCCAAAGATCCTAGGAGCAGAAACAGGGAAATACAACCGATGACCCCCATTGTTGAATACCTTATAGAAGATGCAGAGACAAGCAGTTATCCACCAATAAGATAAGTCTGCCGTATTATTTTAGGCACAAAACCGTCTAGCAGCGCCAGCAAGTCCGTCATGCAGACAAAGATGACTAATGGTAATCGAACTCAAGACAGGGGAACAGTACTCCAATAGAGAAAGCAAGAAAGCATACGTTGAAAACATCTCCGGTTTATTCCATTATCACCAAACATCCCGTGCACTTTACGCAGAATCGCAACCTTACTGGAAGCACATGATACCAGACGCCTAATATGCGCCTCATATGTTAGCTTCTCATCAAAAAGACAACTAGGATCTCAAAAGAGCTTGACCACTGCAAAATAATGTCACCTATCTCGAGTGGGGAATGCGAAGGTAACAAAGTATGAGACCGACTGACAATCATAGATTAAGTTTCATCTACATTCAACTTTATATTCCATTAGAAGCGTCATGCATTAATCCGCGATAAATCTCTGTTTAAAGACTGGGCAACATCCTCATCGCTGCAGGGGCTGGAAATATCGCTACCAAGATGTAACTGACGGTATGCATAGTTTACCACAGTGTTCTCCCAGGAGGATAATAATAACGGACCCAATATACTACCATGAGGAACATCCGAAACCATTCTAACAGATGTGCTTGCGCAACAGTCAACTCAGAAATAAAATCTTGAATGATTGACAACGCTTTCTCACCCCACACTAAGAGATTTTAATTTATACCATAGAGATCTATGGTTGACCATATTAAACGCAGCACTGGAGCTCAACCAAAGAATGTGCGCTTCAGGACAGTGATGCAGCACTCATTGGACAAAGTGCGATACAGACAATAGAGCGCCACAGCTACCCAAGTTCCTTTTGCACATTAATTGACCAGGAGGTAGCAGCCCAGTCGCTTCAACAAGGTGACTCAATTTACACGCCACCAATTTTTCACAACCTTTCGCAGAATTGGGGTCAATTATAAAGGCCAGTAATTACCCGCATTTGGCAAAGCATGACTTTCAGGATTTGGAATACTTTCATTACGTTAACAATGAGAAAAGCTTCTTTACATGGTTTCAAATTATTTCTTCGTAAGTCGCATATCTAGCGTAGTGATTGCTAAAATTCTTGCTGTTGCAGGCTAATAAGTGAGCCTATTGCTATCATGGCGACTAAGATACTGAAAGAGATGATATTTTCCATCATTATTAATAAACTATTGTTTCACATTTGTTTTTTGCTAACACTAACTTCTTTACCAAGGTATCCACATTGTACTGGAAATTTAATGTCTCGTTTATTTTGTTTATTCTTATTTGTAGCACACATGTGTTTTCCATGAAGGTTTACGTATTAGTATATCTATTAATTATAGGGCCTCTTTGGACTCGTTACAACTAGCGTTGTCCCTACAGATATTATCTCTTATCTGGCACATTAGTAAAGTTACTATTCTGTACCAGCCCATATACCAGCCCATATACCAGCCCATATTCTAGTAAATGCATTTCTCATTTATTTTATCTTAATGTAATGCAGTTAAGTCCGCTTGATAGAACCAGAGGTTAAAGTGACTTGCCGCACAATGCGAATAATTATGCCGGAACGAAAGCAAACACTGTTATATACGAAATGTCTTGGTTTAATGTGAACAACGTTTTGTTTATATAGAGCAGTTCATTATCGTTAATTTGCTCATAATGAAAAAGCAAACTACTTAAAATTTAATAATTGATCAATTGTGCCATTGTGATAAACTATTTTGTATTAGAAGGAATCTTAAGTTAAAGAAGGAAAGTTAATTCTTAAATTGATTGATTTCCGAAAATGTTCTCACTGCCAATAGGTGGCGTTAACATCACTTATACTTCACCAAGTCATTCAGAGTTCAAAGCATACAATATTTACCAATTTCAGTGGTCGCAAATTATTTTAATTTTCTAGCTTAGCTCCGTAACTTGTAATAAGAGAAAAAAATCATTAGCCAAGAAACTGGACTGATTAGCCAATGTGCTCGAACAACCTACCCTAAATTGTTAACTTCCCTTTATGTGATCAGCCCGAGAGAGTGACCAAATCCGTAAGTACGGATGTAGACGGATAAAGTGGAATCGACTGTATTCTCTCTCTCTCTTTCTTTCTATCTATCAGTGACTATTTAGAAACGAGTGCCAAGGAAGAAATAAAGTAAATTATGCAATAGTTAAGAAATGCCTAATTGTTTACATAATACCTCGTGTGTCAGATTTACCAAATGTCACAAAGTATTACATTGGAATACACTTGCCCCCCGGATTAAATGCCACGGCTGATAGAATTACTCACTGGAAAACAGAGAACGTTCATGAAAACAATATAATAAACACCTTCGTGTGTTCATATTTTATATATTTCTATGTTTCGTGTCATGCTCTTGACGATAGGGCAGAGGCAGATTTTATAACTATGTTATGCTTTGGTGGAAAACGATAGGTGAAAATTAAAGCAAATTTCAGAAGATTGCCAAGTCTAAATTTTATGTTATCAATGTACTTTTTGCTCAGGTAACGATCAAATCCAAACATTGAAGTTACTTATAGCTTTCTTAGCACTACCATTGGCGTCTGATTTACATTACATCCTCCATACACTAAAACTATGTATTCTCCCAGTTCGCAAATTGTGCAGATGATCAACGAAACACAGTTTCACAAGGCGGCGCAGTGTACCCAAAATTTGTTTTTTTTAGCTGCTTTTTTCATTTTACAAAGCACATTTCGCTTTAGCACAAAGACATTGGTGTACCGAAGAATTATCATGGTGGGAATTAAATTCAGTAATTCTTCAGTGGTTTCTAACGTAAACTCTTTTTGCATGTCATCTAGGAAAGGACGGAGTATGGCGCTCAGATAAATTGAAACAAAGAGCACTGATCTCCTATGACACTATGAGTGGGCCGTTGCAGCTATGCTTCAGAAGCATATGAGTAACAGAGGACAATCATTGAGAAAGGGTTATAACAAATTCCAGGCTGTGATTTTTAACAGCGTGAGCTCTCTAGTTATAAAATGTGCCAGCTTGTTTCAAGTCTACTAGGTTAACATACCTACCTTATGTCTCTGTTTTTAATGTCACAAGTACTCAGCTGAACAGCAATATAAGACGCACAGCCGCAGCTTAGCACAACCACAACGACATTGATCAAAGAGACACAGATCTCCGAACAGACATTGCTCACCGACGGGACGCGAACACACAAATAGAGCTCTACACTCAGAGGTCTTTAAACAAAGTGTAGCAGAAAGTTTTCTCTCTGTCTTTATTTATTACGTATGAAAAAAAGGCTTAGAAAGCACTCAGGGCAACATTTAGCGAAAAAATAATCTACTTGCATCAACTCTACATGGTTTCCACCAAAGATGATGTACCATACCTTAAATACTGGAACATTATGATTCTATTCTACTCTTACTGTGTCAAGACAAAAATGTGGATGTCACCCATTTTGATTTGAAAAAGCGTCTGATAAGGTTGACCATGAAACCCTATTCATGGAATTACTATTACTCAAGCTCTCCAATGTTGGCGCTCATGGGAAATGGCTCGGTGGGTCGGAGCATTATTGACATATAGTACCCGTAGTGTAATTACCTCCGACAAGGAGGTTATGCTTTCGTTGTGTTTGTCTGTCTGTTATTCTGTTCATCTGTCTGTCACTAAGGTAACTCAAAAAGTTCATCTGTCTGTCACTAAGGTAACTCAAAAAGTTCCGGACACATTTTACCGAAATTTACTGGAATTGTTAAGTACGATAGGAAGAACAGATGAGCAACTTTTGGTGAAGAGCCGTCCATCAGTTTGTTTCTTTGTTTCTCTGCCTCATTTTTCTTAATGCCATAACCTAAAATTGTTATCGACAGACTTTACACGAAATTCACATGAGTTGTTAAGTATATTGCGAAGAGTAAATGACAAAATTTTTGTGATTGTTTGTTTGTTCGTTCGTTTGTGGCTGTGTTCAATTTTATGCTTGTGAGCACTATAACCCAACACGTTATGCATGGATCTTTATGAAATTTACAAAAGTGTTTAGTAATGTTAAAAAACATAAATTATTCAATCTTGGTGATGATCGGTTGGTCCGTTTGTGAGTTTGACTTGTGTTTAACATAATGTTTGTTATCAGCATAACTCAAAAGCTATGAACGGATCTTCAAGAAAACTGTAGAAGCTGTTAATACAATCAAAAGGCACAAATGATTAGATTTTGATGTTGATACAAGGAAAATCATGGTCTAAAAACCAATTTGAACTTTTAGTTACCATTGCCTTGGTTGGCGGAGGTATGCGCTCTCAGAGCGCTCTAGTTATAAATGAAAAAGTTTCCAAACGACAGCCGGTACTCAATGAAATCCTGCAAGATAGGATGCTTGGTCCAGTACTCTTCCTTAGCTATATCAGTGACATTGGTCACCAATGCAAACTTGCTGTTCTCTCCTCATTTGCAGACGACAAACAACATTAGAAACAGTACAGTCAGTGAATAACTTGCCTGATTTACGAGCATACTTAATTACTTATCCAACATCTTTCACGGGTCTTCGACCAAACAGCATGACCCTTAACGAAACAAAGTTCGAGCTGTTACGATATATAAAACATTCATATCCTATCGAACTGGCATCCTATATGACAAGTAACCGAAGCAAAATCGAAAGAAAGACAATATTAAGATATTTTGGAGTGGGAATGCAGGACGCTGCCACTTTTGAAGGCCACGGAGCTAGCTAGAGCTGTAAGCGCAGGCAAGAAATGGAGAGGATTGGTGCTTCTAAGTTTGTCTTCGCGAGAGGCAGACAAAATGCTCAGCTTACGGAAACAAATCGTACTACCGAGGATAGAATACTGTTCACCTCTTTGGATACCAATCAGACAAAAACACCTAGAACACCTCACGGCTTGCTAGAGAACAGTCACAGCCAAGATCGGAGCGTACGACTTAAGCTATCACGAAAGACTTGCCTACCTTCAAACGTACTCAATTCAACTGAGATTCGAACGCTTCACAAGCACATATGTTTGAGATATTCTACAACCAATTATTATAAATATCAGTGGGGATTCTTTCCAGAAACTCGGACTGCAATGGCCGTACTTGTGGTGATGCCACAAGGTACTCCAACAGCTTCACTATTCGGGGTACGCAGTTGTTCAATAAAATTCTCCGTCATAGTCGGAACACCACAGGCACTGAAGCTGCAAAATTTAAAAATTTACTGGAGGCATACTTCGTGAAAATGCCACACAAAACCAGCTGAGAGAGGATACGTGCATTGCAGAGATCACTCGCTACTACCTGGCCCGCTTTTCACGGAGCATATTGTCATATCTGCACAGGATAGGTGGATGCGTGAATAACACTACCTGGACCTCATCCAGAGAACTTGCCAGGTATCAAAGGGACAGATGCAACCCGAGAACTTAGTGGAAAATAAGACCATTGCTTGCATTCCAGTGATATATTAACTACCGCCTTATCAATTTCTCAGGAGCCCATGACCACAGTTCAAAAGCGAAAAAGGCTAATCGTTATTAACCTTCAAATAACTCGTTTTACTTTATCGGGCGCGCTCACTAGTCTAATTCAAAACCGAGAACTGACAATGAAAATACAAGCTACGCCCTGTTTAACATTAATTTCCTACCGCTTCCTTTTTAATTACACAGCTCGAGCATTCTTTATGAATGTAAAAGGAGAACTCATTTACTTCGCAGCATTTTTTTCTTCTCGCTCGTAATCTTAGTAATGACGACCACCGCACGGATTGGTAGCGAATTTCGTGTCAAGCGTAAATTGCTTTCATGCTTTAGTAAAGTGGCTCCGTGCAGCCAAAACAGCAGTTGCTGCCATTGCACAAAGGCACAAACAATGAAGTTAGCTTCAAGAGAGCACCTTTTGCTCGAATCCTTACGAAGACAAACAAACAGAAGCAGTGAAATTCGACATGAAATATAACTTCGTTGGCGGAGGTAATTAAGTACAATTTTCAACCAGTAAACGTTCATCATTTCCTGTAAAATATGCTCGTATTTATCTAAAATAAATATTTATCAGAACAATTACTGTGGTATGTCTAATTTTGCAAGAATAGCTATATGCACTGTACATAACTATATAGTTCTCTTATGTATGCTACAAACCTATCTTATTATAAATAGCTCCTTAAGGACTTGCAATTATTTTTCCGGGAGCTGAAATGCTAGTAGTACTATGTTAGCACTTCTACCCAAAAATCAAATCTTATCAGCGTTTTAAGAATAAGCACGCTATTGTGGCATCCTTAATACTATTTTCATCATTGTGACATAACCTATGACACTAGCTATGGATACATAGTTGCACAATGTTTTACACTCTAAGCATATGAAGTTGCATGATCCGTGATACAGTGCATGTGCATGGCTCTAGAGGCATTTCTGCAAAGACAGCTGTTAAGAAAATTCTTTCGACAAAGTCTAATCGATCATGTGGAGTATCTGTAGGGAAACGACCTGATTTACGAATTGTACTGAACTCTGTGACCCTCTCTAGCCCCACAAGTAAATACATAATCTTAATGCTCTCTTCAACTACGGCAAGCATCAAGATTTTTTTTTTTATCCTGAAACCGAAGTTTACGATTAGGTGACAGCACTTCTACAGTAACTGCACGAGTATTTAACCGTGACTCTATGAAGATGGCCGTGCGCTGAATTTGATTTGTTGGTGGGCTATGTTCTCACGCTGCTGTGGAACTTAATAGCTTTGTTTCTCCTACAGCGATACCGTAACTAAAACGCAGACTGATTTTTGGGCTGCTGATCAGAGATAACGTCGAGTGAGTGCGATGGCTGGTGTGTGTTCGATTCCACATTACAGAGGGCTTGGATTTTTCATGGGGTACTCGAACAGTAAGACGCTCTGAAAAATGCTGGAAATTCTTAAACAGGCTCTCGAAGAGAGGGGCCTCTGCGGTTTTTCACACTCACTGATTAAAAAAAGTTATATTTAGGGCTCATGAAAAGTACCTACATAAGCCCTTTAAAGCTTACATTTAGCATCATTTTTCTACAAAATTGCGGTGATTGTACTATCAGCTCATGACTGTAGTAGGCACTGAAAATAAATTTAATGCAGGTATCCAGTGTAAGCACGACAATAAAGGAATTTTATTACTGTTATTTTAGCTCGCACAGACATCCTACATTGCACTGCCAATCGTAATTAAGGACAGCGATTCAATAGACATCGCTCACTGAGATTGGCTTGTCTATCGTAGATTGCAGACATAAGAGAAAGATAGAGTAAAATATTGCATGAGGTCTCTTTTGGTACACGGCAGGACAACGGTGTAAAGAATTATTGGCAATGCAAAGTGTGCGTTTTTCTCCAAGAGGTGCGTACCTGTATTAGTTGAATATTTTTGGATGTTTGGATGTAGTCTGATTTGTTATTTTGTACAGAACATCATTTCGCAATAAGTGCATATTGTGAGAAGAAATATATACTTTTCTTTAAAAATGCATAATTTTGTTTAATGGTACATCATTTTATGCATGCGTGCAGATTATGCTCATATATACATCATTTTGCATGAAATGGCATAGTACTCTACTTAATATTCTGCTTAAACGCATAGTTTCGCCTATAATGACAAACTGTGTTCAAAAGTGTATGGTTTTGTTCAAGTGTACGCAATTTTGCCACAGTTAAACAGTTTTACGAAAAATGGCACCATCTTATCCACGAACACAAGATTTTCACCAAGTCTAAACTTCTAGGTAAAAATTGTTTCATCTTATAAAGCGATGGAAGGGCATGGCATTTTCCAAATATGTGATACAGGTATCCCAGATCTCCATTATTATAACAAGAAATTCATCATTTATTCCAAACGTGCTAAATTCAACCCAAGAATTTATAATTTTATGCTAAGCGCATCACGTTTGCATGAACACCCATTCATTTTTTGAGTGTACCATTTACTGCGTAATGAAGCAATTTATTGTAAAAATATACCATTAACATCAGAAGGAAATATTTATTGCAAAAGTAAACCATTATTGGCTTTAGAAATGAGCAATTAAGTGCAAAAACGAGCCACTGGTTTCAAAAACGCGCCATTGATTCTAAAGTTGGACCATTTATTAAAAAAAAAAGTTGAGAGCAAATATTCGTCATTTACTGCAGAACTTACCCAGTGATTTCAAAATGAATCATTGATGGCAACAGTGGGCCTGAAGTACGGAAAAGTTAAGCATTTATTGAAAAATAAACTATTTAGTACGAATAAGCACTATTTACTACACATTTCCACAATTAATAACAAATATGTACCAACACTGGAAACAAGTGCACTAGTTTTTTAGTAGAATATTACCTAATTAAAAAAAAGATATAATTTTTTCTGGTGCCATTCATTTATTCTGTGGCTCAACTATTTAATCTATAAGCGTATCATTTAGACTACGAACGTAGCAGTTTATCTAACTGTGCATCATCGTGACTGCATATAAATTCTTTAGCAATGCAAACTAACTTTTATTGATTGATCTAATTCAATTAAGTAACTTATATGATATCTTGTCCATATCAACTCTCCATGCTTATCATGAGAACAAGCCCAATTTCTTACACTACTAAGTTAAACATCAATTGTTAAACCCACATGCATTTAACTGGTTGCAAAAAGACTTTCGATAATACCACAAAAGTAAAGGCCCATTCACCCCTACTCGTGGTAGTAAGTTAAGAATCAGTTACTGAATCCATAAGGTTCTCTTTGTTTTTGCGTACCTACCGTCAGTTATACCAAGAAAAATATTTCAATTTACATCTTCGTGAGGGCGTGAGTAAGTTAAGTATAGGTTGTCATCTCCGTAGACTTTTGAGCATTCGACCATTGAATATTCTAGAGAAATATTGGATTCACTTCCCAAAAATATTAAACTGACGTCCGTACATGCAGCAAAGCAGCATCCTCTCTAGTAAAGTTATAGATGTTTTCAACAACAGCGTCAACACGGAACACAACGTTGCTTGACAAGTTGTCTGTCGGCACATTCAAGTTTGGAAGTAGACGGCTCTAGCCACAGTTGATTAGAGGCCCTGTAGATTGCTTTGCATTTGAGATCTTGGTCACTCTATTGGAACATAGTGCAACGTCCACTAGAACTATACCGTGATGAAGAAATGTCAGTAGCGTCATGCAAGTGAAGATCCAAGATAATCCAAACTTTAAATTTACCGGCTGGTATGCACAGAATGATAATTAATTCCGATCCAGTCATGCAACAGAATATTGAAGACAATACAAAGTTTCTGTTAACGTAACAGCATCAGTAGTGATAATGATTCACTTCAATGGTATCCTGCAACTGCAAATTCTCAACTAAGCCATTTGTGTGCCTAGCAATCATCATTAAATCTAATTAACTCCTGCATTGGAGTAGAGAAGGCAGTTCCAAGTTTCAAATAGCAGGCTAGTATTCATGCCAAGAACAACAAAGTTCAATACAGTCCCACAAAGCTAAGAACTGCAACTGGCAACCATTCTGACGTACTTACAGCGCTGCAACTCAGGATGACACCACGTGAAGCTTCAATGAATACAAAATTATAGGCAGCAGGAACTGTTAATTTAAATACACCAATGCAACTGAAGGCGTAGCAAAGTCTAAAATTTTAGTCGCAAAGCTAGTGTGAATTTCTTAAGGCCCTACATCTCAAGACGGAAAACCCTCATGAGCTTCAGTAAACACGCAAGTATAAATAGCAGAAATAATTAATTCAATCACTCTGCTGCTATTGAAGGCACCGGATGGCCTTACGTTTCAATTAGAAAGTTAGTGCGACTTTCTTAAAGCCCTACAGCTCAGAACAGAAGACCTTCATCAGCTTCAGTGAATGCACAAGTATAAATAGCAGAAATAATTAATTCAATCACACTGCTGCTATTGAAGGCACCGGATGGCCTTACGTTTCAATTAGAAGGTTAGTGTGGCTTCTTTGAAACCCTACATCTGAGGAGAGAAAACCCTCAGAAGCTTCAATAAACGTGCAGGTATAAATAACAGACCCATAATTAATTTAAACCCTCCAACACAACTGAGGGCAGCAGAAACTATCGGAAGCGTTGGTTCCCTCGGTCGCAAGTTTGCCGCAACCGTCATTACCTGTTGATTGCTGTACAGCTCCAGCTCCTCTGCTGCTACTGCTGCTGCTGCTGCTCTGTAGTACTTTTGACGTCTTTATTCCACTCACTACTTAACTAAACGCGCATTTGACCCCAATGATTCATTAAACAGCGTATTTGATTGAAAAATAAATTTCCTAGCATTTTCGACCTTCCGAACACATTATCGCTTATCTTTTTTTTTATTTTACACCAAAGTAATTGTGTGCTTCTCAAAAGACAGTTCAATCTGTTATACGGTAAGCTTATTTGATATGAAAAATGACCAGTTATTTTACTGTGCATTGCACAATACTAAAATATATACCGAAACCACTTTTGGTATATGTTGATCCTACATCAACTTGAATACACATATCAATAGCAACAGGTGAACAAACCCGATGATTGAAGCATTAAGTTGCTTTTATTAATCGATATGATGTTTCTTAGGATAGGTGAATGCTTCGCAACGTTAGGCAAGAAATAAGAGAGCTCAGAAACACGAAAGGGCAGCTAAAGACACGCAACAACCACCACCTTACTGCACGACAGCCACCTGCTGACTGAGGCGAGGCATGAGGCTTCCTCCGACTGATGAGAGCAACTCAGGCACACCCTTGCACCGCGGCGCACCCACTCCTGCACCCTTGCACCGTGGCGCACCCACTCCTGCACCCTTGCACCGCGGCGCACCCACTCCTGCACCCTTGCACCGCGGCGCACCCACTCCTGCACCCTTGCACCGCGGTGCATCCACTCTTGCACCCTTGCACCCACTCCTGCACCCTTGCACCGTGGCGCACCCACTCCTGCACCCTTGCACCGCGTTGCACCCACTCCTGCACCCTTGCACCGCTGTGCATCCACTCTTGCACGCCTGCACCCACTCCTGCACCCTTGCCCCGCCGAGCATCCACTCCTGAAGCCTTGCACTGCCCCGCATCCACTCTGCACCCTTGCACCGCGACGCACCCACTCGTGCACTACGGCGCACCAACTCCAGCGTCCTCGCACCGCGGCGAAAACACTCCTGCAGCCTTGCACTGCCCCGCACCCACTCCTGCACCGGTGCACCGAAGTGCACTATCTCCCGTACCCCTGCACTTTGGCTCCCCCAATCCTGCACCACTGCATCCCTGTGCACGCACTCCTGCACCACTGCATCCCTGTGCACCCACTCCTGCACCATTGCACCCCAGGGCATCCACTTTTGCACCCATGCACCGCAGCGTACCTAGTCCCACACCCTTACATCACCGTGCAACTACAGTACTGATGTATAAACCTTTTGTTCTTCAGAGTAGCCCTTTCTGCACCATACCTTCTGCTCGCCAGCTCCAGCATATTTTGCTCAGTACGGAGTGTCACAGTGCACCCCGTCCGCAGTTTTTGCACTGCGTGGCGTAGCATTACCGTCATATCAGCTCAACTGCTTCCATACATAGCGGTGGACGCAGGCTCGTTACGTGCGGTATACCGCGAACGCACGTTAACGCAGTACGCACACTCAAGTGCATTCATTTATGAGGCTGCGAGCCACGGTAAAGCTACTCTTGACCACCACATAATTATTTTTGCCTCGAATGATCACAGCTATCCTTTTCTTATCTATCGCACTGCTGGCTAGTCCCTCTGCTTCATTCCAAAACACCATAGTGCACATTTTATTGACCCATCCACCACATTCACTTTCAAATTTCTCTTCGCTCGCTTATATACCATGACTGCAGTAAACTTCATGGCAATCGTAGACTGTATTTGTTTCAGTATTCCGCATTTTCTGCGTCCAAGAACGGCAGTGAACCTTTTCTTGATAACCAGGCATCTTTTGTCTTAAAAAAAACATCGTATCGTCTGCGTCCAATAAAGACGGTAACGTTTCTCTGCCCATCGTGATCTATTTTTCTCATAATATTTCGTTGGTTGAGTTGGAAGGCGGCAGTGAACCTTTTCTTGACCCCGAACTCCGTTTTCTTTAATTTTTTGTGACTTTCTTCGTGCCACTCGCTAATATTTCACTTCAGACTTATTAATATTTGAGTGCTATCGGCAAACGGCTTATAAAATATGCAGTCAGATCTATGTGTATAAACAGCGGGCCTGATGCCATGTTGAGGTCAGGTAAACATGCACTAACCTTTGAATAGAGGCTCTGACAATGAATTAGGAATCCCGTTATTCGAACTACTTATCATTCGAATCAAATCGTTCCCCAGGGGTGTGTAGTTTAATAGTTTCATTAGCATTCGAACGCTTCATTAATCGAAAAACTTCTAGAAACATTTCGAATTTGAGCAGCGATGTACAACCCGGCATCGGGCTCTTCATTCTGACACAGCTTATTCTGGAAAAATTTTATCTATCAGGAATTGTCCTACATTTGTTAGAAATTCCTTGATTTTTTTCCAGTGGAGGACACAAGAATTCATTCTGTAGCTCTAAATCAAGTATCTTTTTTGTGCAGGTGGTTAACTAGTCATAATATGCGGAACTAAGACATGTACAGTTGTCAATTTAGCAAAATAGTCGCTACATTAGTTGTTTTCCAGTTTGGTTTAATGACAAACTTTCCCACTCGGCAACATATTTGGGTATGGTTTAGCCTGACGGCTTCTTTAATAATTTCCATGTACTTCTACTGCGTTATTATATTATGATTCTTCGTATTTACACGACGTATTGCCACAATTAATATGAGTAAATGACGCTCACTGTGGCTGTCTTTCTCAATTTTCAGGCAACTGTCACAGCGCATTTGCCAAAAGCTAACTAGCAGTTTTCAGAAAGTCGGGATCAATGCAACGGGTACTGCAATAGGGAACAAAGGTGTTGATGCCTTTACATATTGAAAGCTCGAATGCAGTGGCGGTCTTGTTGGAAAGCTCAATGACCGACAAACGTGGCACGCAACGAAACTTTTCAACGCGAAAGAGAGTAATTCTACTGGAAGAAAGAAAGTCGTGTTGCTTGAATTTCTGTTTAACAGTCATGCTGGGTTTTGTGATATCATGAGACTTTTAAAGTATGCTATGCGTACATATTTAGTTCATTGCTAGAGTTTTACCAGTGCAGTCAAAAATGATAGCGAGGTATTTGTGATAATCCTTCCTCTCTGATTATACCTTCGTTAATAATATGCTTCTGAAGATGCGCTACAACGGCCAACATTAATCGTCATAAGAGATGACTGCTCTGTTCCAATACAACTGAGCAGGGCACTTTCTCCCTTAGATGATATGCAGAGCAATTTTATATTAGCAAGCATCCCTGAATTCAATTAAATTCACCGCTACGTATCCTGTAACGGCATGACGCATCTTCAGTAGCTACATCAAAATTTTTGCCTCTCAATGGGCTCAAGCAAGAACTGCAGCGTTAAAAAAAAATAATTGTTTCATCTGAAGCACTTGTGAAGATCCCTTATTCTTTGCTCCGTTGATCATCAACTCATTTTATACGCCGTGAACTGAGAGGAAAATAGTTTCAATGTAAGGAGAGAGTAATAAAATCAGGCTCCACAGCAGCGCTGAGAGAAGTTGGATTTCAACGCTAGCTGAGCAAGAAGTGCATTCAGTTAAAAAGATAAGAATTCCAACTTTCGCAGTATCCTGCACATTTGCCTTTCTATTTCGTTAAGAACGTGACACGAAGAATATAAATATAAGTTAATCAAAAAGTTCTGTCCGCTTTGACAAGAAAAAAAAAACGTTTTCGCAGTATGTGTAATTTATATTTAGTCTTCGAAGTAGTCGCCATTGGCACCCAGCACCTTCTGCAAAAGTGTTTCCAGCTTTTTAGTCTACTTGCAGTTTTTGATGCAAAGAAGTCCGTGAGGGCTTGGCGCAAGTCTGCTTCATTGGTGAAGGATCTTCACGAAGAAGATTACCCAGGGAGTTGAAGAGATGGTAATCGGATGGTGCAAGATCAGGTGGATAAGATGGATGGCACGAAGTCTCCCACCCAAGTTACTGTATATTATCCCTGACCACTGACGCGAAATGCGGTCTGGCATTGTTATGGTGGAAAAAGCCCACTTTTGCGATACACCAGTGCAAGCTCATTCTGGCGCAGTACCTATTGCACGCGTTCCAATTGCTGCGAGTACAGGTCTGCAGTGATCGTTTGGCCGGATGGGAGCAGCTTCGTGAGCTATCCACTAGACATAAAGCATAATCTTGCGCGGGGGCAGAGGCGGCCATGCGATGTGAGGGACAGCAACCAGAGGTGACAGTCAAAGTTTAGAACACTTGGAGTTGGTTACTTTCGGCTATCCGGCTTTGAAAATAATTACTGCACACATTGCGTACCTATTTTCACATCATTCAAGAGCTAATCAAAAACGGACAGAGTAATAATTCAGGACAGGGTTTATAATATTGCTTTGATGTAATGCTTCTCATTTGCATGACTGTGGCTCAGAGTGGTCCAGATGCAGACAAGGAAAAGAATTCAACGAAAAGCAGTAAAAATTAATACACCAGCTGCATAAGCGCTATACGAGCGTTGCCTCCAGGAGCTTGGATTTGTATCTCTCGGACAAAAACCACTCACAGGTAAATTTCTATTAGCCTTCTTGAGCTCCAACAGCAACAACGAATTCCCAACGATGGGACTCCTCCACAGAATCGCTTATGGTAGCCTCCAAAACTTTGGACAAGATCACAAATATCGAACATCTACCCAAGGTCAGCAGTGAATACATAGAGTAAAATGCCCTCGGAAGTTGTTGGAGCTCAGACAGCCAACATGATCATAAATCATTTGAAGAAGTACTGAACTTCAAATTCTCCATCATGACTCATCAACTCCAAACGCCTTACTGCTTTCGAGGCAGCTTTGTTTCATTAGCTTTGATTAAGAGTCTAACTTAATTTTTCAAAACGCTCATTAATCTGATGTAGCTAACCACACTCGTACAGTCACTACAATGGCTACAATTTTCCGTTTGGTATCTGATTTTTTATCTTGGCGTAAAGGCACGGGGTCGGAGAGGGTTGAAATCTCGGTTCCTCATTAGCAATAGGCCGTTGGCTTGTCTATGTAACGCCAGCTACGTATCTTAAAGTACCAACTAATAAATCTACATTTAGTTTCGTGCCGTGGATAAAATTTCTGGTAAAGGTAAAGTCAACTTGACAGTACCTCCTACTGACATACTCACACGCATTGGTTTGTGCTGAAGGTATAGGGCTACATGCCCCAGAGGAGTATACGGCTGCAGTCAACCACAGATCTTCTAGAGCTATGGGGCTAGTAGCGAAGGCTCCATGCGACAATCTGGGCCCTACCCTCCCCATTGCTGACAAAGTTCAGTAAGCCCACGGCAGTACGCAGACAGGATGCAACTGATCACGTCAAGCGCCGCGAAGAACTTGCCCGGGGGCAGCGAGATTTGAACAAGCGACCTTGAGAGTAAATGTCAGAAGCGGGTCCACAGCTGCAGTCAACACAGTCTATCAGATTTGTTGTGTCAAAGATAGAAGGATAAATTTAACAATTTCGCTCTTCAACGGTCCCTACTGTTCGGTAAGTCATAGCCCTCCCCGTGGAATTTGAATATCAAAAACGTTGATGCAGTAAGCCCGAGTATCGTAATATTTTGCTAGGGAGCGTACCTCGGACCGTACAACGCTCTATCCACTCTACCGTTGCAACTACTTTCTGGGAACTAACATTTTGATTTGTCGCACTCTGAGGACCGGAAAATAGAGAGATGGATACATATTTACCACATAGGACTTTAAATGCAACTGGAGGTAGCAATATAT